>JASAMY010001690.1:0-106641 GCA_030248085.1 Paralinhomoeus sp. GSCO2_6 | reverse complement strand
AAAACAATTTTATAAAACTGACAGTCAAGCTGAAGTCATTCGTCGCTTCAAAGCTGAATTCCCAACGACAAAGCCTCCATCGAACCACACGGTCTCTGCGACCGTAAAGCGCTTTGAGGAGACTGGCTCAGTTGGAAATCGTCTCCATCCGATGCCAAAGCCAGTCAGAACTGCATCGACGGAACAGCGGGTCTTGAGCGCGATCGCAAAATCGCCTGAAGAAGTCGACGCGGCGCCTCTCAGCGCAGGTTGGCGTTCCGAGGTCAACCGTTCAACGAGTCTTGAAGGACGCTGAGCTGTGGCCCTACCGTCCGCGTTTGTTGCACGCTCTTTCTGAGGACGATCCTGACCGCCGAGT
This sequence comes from Paralinhomoeus sp. GSCO2_6, assembly GCA_030248085.1. Lineage (NCBI taxonomy): Eukaryota > Metazoa > Nematoda > Chromadorea > Monhysterida > Linhomoeidae > Paralinhomoeus > Paralinhomoeus sp. GSCO2_6. The sequence goes on along the minus strand of JASAMY010001690.1, from coordinate 106,283 downwards.
CCAGTTCTGCGAGACGCTGAGCTGACGCTTTGACTTTCACTTTGACGCTGAGCTGTGCTCGAGAATATGCCGATCAGTGATCAAACATTACGAACAATGTGTGATTTTTGACGGCGGTCATTTTTAAAACTGAAACGACACTCGATTTCTCTCAAAACTTGGAGGAAGTCTAAGTTAGACTGACGAGTACAAGTGTTTAAAATTTCATCAAAATCGCTTCATCCACTCCTGAGATATACTCGATCAAACAGTAGGAGGGCGAGGAGTGGGCCACCCTGCGTAGGTGTAGCGTTTCGAGCGAGGCAGCAGCTATTTTCGGCCTCTGGCCTCGCAATCAACGCCGCTCAAGCGATCAACCAACACTTGAGAGACGCACTCGCGTTTGCTGAGGTTGCCGTTACGTCATCACCAAGCGCCGAACTGTACAGTAAATGTCGAGGTCAGTCAGCAGACGGAGTAACGCCCTCCTCCCACTCCCACTAGAGCACTCTGACGCGAACGATACAATTGACCATCAGTGTCTCCGGAATTTCGCATCTCGATTCCTTGGGAGTGAAGTGGATGTTACTCGACGCCCATGCATGTAGATACAGATCGTTGCTGTACATTACATAATATTATGTGATCACTATCCCCTGTTCTTTTTAATGCGTTCGTGCGTGCGTGCGTGCGTGCGTGCGTCGGAGAATTATACATTGTACCTATGTAAGGTACTCATAGTTGACTCAACGACACGGCTGCACAGTGCCCACCCCCGCTGAGACACGTTGTTGGATAGAAAAGCCTGTCGACCGGAAGTAATTCGAGCTTTTCCTTTTATAGGTTGCTCGTTTCACTAGCCAGTTTTTTTTCTCGCGTGGAACCGGTCGTTAAATAGCTTCCTCATTTCTTCCTCCGTCATTACATAACGTTGCCTAAATCCTATGAGGCTATTTTAAAAGCGTAATTCTGCACTGGTTCAGTACTCTTCGAACAACTCGTTAGTGGGTCTACTGGCGTGTGCACTTCTTTTTTCGCCTCTCTTTTCATCCCTGAAAAAAAAACTGACTCCGACGACCGACCTGATTCAGTTTCTCGTCGAAAACTCGATTTCCAGTCGCCTTTTTGACATTCGCGCCCTCCTTGCGTTGGAAAACGACCAATTTCTGGAGCGCTTCGAAGAGCAATTCGCTTTCACGCAACGTCTCTCATGGGAACCGGGACCAATCCCATTAGGGCGCGTGCAGAGACAGCTGCGTCGGCGGTGCCGAAGTCCAGAGGGCAGCGTGGCGGCTTCGCTAGTGTCCAATCGGTGCATGTCGTCTCATCTGGGAGAGGCTGGGTCATTAGGGAAGTGATAGACGCCGCGCGTCCCACTCGGCGAGGAGTGTGACGTTTCGCTTTGAATCATGGTCTGAACGAATTCAGAAATCCGGGAATGATTCCCGGAATGAATGCAAAGGACCAATCGTGGGCAATTTTAATGGAAAATTGTAGGATGGCTAGTTACTGTTTTCATTGAACAGAGCGTGCGTGCGCGTTCGCCTGTCTGTCCCCTTTTACTAAGGTCTTTAGTGGCTCAAAAGAACGCTTGTTAATAATAAAACAAGCGACAGCTTTGCAGATTATTCGCGACTATTGCCAGCAGTGTGCCGAAACAGTCGATTCCACCAAAATGAAGCGGTTTCTGCCGCTCCTTTGGGTCATCGCGTGCGCTGTTGCGACGCTTGGCTCCGATTACGGGGAAACGGCGCAGCAAGCGGTGCTTGACGAGCACGAAAATGGACATGAGGGTACTGTACCCGTGGTGTGTTCGGTACGTACTACCGTATGAGAAACTTGGGCTTTCACTTCAAAAATGTAACGCGTACGTAACTCCACTGATGCATCATCCGCTGGACCTGGCATGTGTGGTGGAGGTACACAACAACATGTACCGCTACTGCGCGTGCATGTGGACGAACTATCTCAGTGCACATCATTTTCTGTTGAACGGCTGCTCCACGTGCAGCAGCACTGCAGTCAGTTCCAACTCTGCCATTTATGTATGTATGTACCTTCCAACCATTTACTTGCTATTCCAGTGTGTACAGCGGTACAGTACAGGAGGGCCAGACAATTCCCTCACCATTGCAGACAGTCTGTCCTGGCCGGGCATGCAGTCGAGCGCATGCGACGTGACACGGAATCTGTCGTTCTACTTGAGGAGCAGAGCGAACTTCGCGACGAGACCCGTGGGACATCCGAATCACGTGGTTGAGGTGCACGTTCAGGGAGCTCTCTATCAAATCGCAGACGTGGTGAGGAAGCTGCAGAATCGCGTCTTTCTCTACGCACGCACGCACGCACGCACGCACGCACGCACAAGACTGGTCATTTATACACAATAGCAACAGTTGATTTTTTTTCAGGATCAGCGAAACAATTTGGCCACTATTTCCGCCTACTTCGATTTGGTGAGGCTGGATCTCCTACATTTATAAGTCAGTGTAAGAATCTCCAATGTTCCAATGATCTTTCAGTGGTGGATAGACAAATCGTTGTCTTGGGATCCCAAGTCATTCGGGAATGTCACGAACACCTACGTTCCATCCAGATTCGTGTGGGTGCCGGAATTGTATTTGTATCACAGGTACAATATTCACTACAAATTTGTTTATTGCAAAAGAATTAACAAGTCAAAAGTTGGATTACAGCATTCGTGGCAGCACGAGTCTCTATCACAAGCAGACCATGGTGCAAGTTCGGCAGGACGGAAAGGTCCGATTCTTCATGCCGTTTACCGCGAGAGCGCTGTGTCAGATCAACGTCAAATACTTTCCATTCGATACGCAGACTTGCCGTTTCTTGGTGGGTGTGACAAGCGTACGCACGCACGCACGCACGCAAGCAAGCACGCACGCACGCACGCGCGCATACGCACGCTCCGGTACGCACGCACGCACGCACGCACTCACAAACGAACAGGCACGCACATCCCCATATCAAAATTTGTTCAGTTTGGTTCCTGGTCGTACAAGGCCAACGGGGTGAGGTTCTTGGTGGAAACTCAGCAGGTGTTCCTAGGTGACTTCTATGACAACCAGGTAGCGATTTAATGATTAAAAATTTAAAAAAAGTCTACAGAATTTTTACTGACGTCGCTATAACCAGGAGTGGCGTCTTCGGTCGGCCAACCTGTCCAACGGCAAGACCAAGTACACGACCATCGACACCTTCGAAGAGTACTCCATGGTGGTTCTGGCCCTGGAGATTGAGCGCCAGCCCTTCTACTACATTTTCAATCTCGTCATTCCGATCACGCTGGTGAGTCGCCTTTCTTAAAGTCGAAATGTCGAAACTATACTTAAATAATTGATAGCAAAAATAGCAAATAGGTGAGTGTGGTCGCCTGCATCGGCTTCCACGCGCCGGCCAGCTCGATAATCCGTCGCGAAACGAAGTTCCGTCTGGGCATCATGACGCTGCTGTCGATGTCGGTGATGCTCCTGATGTTCGTCGACTCCATGCCCACGTTCGCGCTGAGGGCCCACACCGGCCAGTTCGGCTCCTACAGCAGCGTCCCCCTGCTCGGTGCGTGCGTGCGTGCGTGCGTGCGTGCCGGTGCTTGAGTGCGTGCGTGCGTGCGTGCGTGCGTGCGTGCGTGCGTGCGTGCGTCCGTGCGTCAGTTGAGTGCGTGCGTGCGTACGTGCGTGCGTGCGTGCGTGCGTTTGTGCGTGCGTGCGTGCTTAGGTGGTTTTCAGAGAGCCAGCCACGTTTCAGGAGTCTTTTACATCTCGTTGATCGTGCTCATGTCGGTGTGCACCTGCACCACATCGCTGTTCGTCGCCATGGAATCATACGCGCTGACGCACCCAGAGAGACATTACATACCCAAATATGTCCAGTGGCTGGCGAGAAAGCAACTTTCTTGCAGGTGAATCATCAATCCACAGTGATGCGTTTGGAGCTTGTGTGCAACCATCAGTTGCAGCCGAAAGGTCGTCAAGTCCCAAGCGAGTTCGTGCAGATCACAGTCCCTGAGACGGCGAAGGAATTCCGACGTTCTCTTCCCTGCGGAAAGCAGGCCTCTGACGACCATGCTGGATTCCGTGGTTTGAATTCTGCGGTTTCGGATCCATCACAGCCTAACAATAATAAACACCAAAATAACTTTCGCAGGACTTCCACGCAAAGCCAGTGCCCAACGGCTGGGCCATGCCCAGGTCTCCCAGCGAGCATTTGAATTCGCACTTTGCCGGCGGAGAAAACGTTTCGAAAGAATTGGCCTACACGAGGGAATGCCTAGTGCAGGAGCTGCGATCCATAGTACGCACGATGGAAGGCAAGCAAGGAAAACAATCCAATAAGCAGCACACCCCGCTGAAAAGAATGCCAGTTGCACTCTCCGCGCATTGGGAACGCCTAATCACCAGATTGGAATGGTCTTCTTTGGTGATATATCTCGGTGTGATCTTGACTTGCGTCATCCTCTTCTGGAGGTGGGATCTGTGGTATTAGTTTCAAAGATGTGCGTACGTTTCGTCAGTAGAGGTGTGCTGTTCGAAATGTTGTGCTAAAGATTGTACATAGTACTGTAGACGATTGCACAAGATCGTTAAAAATTGCACAGAGCGGAAATTTTCTGTGTGTCGACAAGTGCATTATACATACTGTGAATCTGCAATAGCAAAAAGTGCAAGAAAAGTTATCCAAAATCGTCATTTTCGCCGTGTCATCAACGTCATGTGCATACATACGACCCGCGACCTCGCTCGGTCAAGTAACTGTCGTTGCTCGGCCTATTTTTTTATCTGGACTTTGCTGCTCGACTCGACCCGTGCTGCACTGAGTGAACTGAACGACAAGCCTTGAAGCCAGGAGAGAGGGTTACTGTAGTTTTTCGCTCCGACTGACTGGAGCTGTTCGGGTGGGTGGGCCGGCGACAGGTTTGCAGAGGCAGCGTCGGCCGCCTGGGTCGCTTCAGTCGTAAACTGATGAGATTTACACAACCACATGTCCGCTCCGCTTGTGCTCGCTCCCTCCCTGCCCCCCCTTCCCACCACCAGAGCGTCTCTTCGACTACTAGCGGTGGCGTGGCCGTCTCTCTGCACTCAGTTCGCTGAGATGGAAAGAACTACACGTTACACCCACCGGACGCACGAGCCTACACGGAAATCGCTTTCATGAGACATCCCGCTGGGTCGCCAGTGGCCCCAGCCAGAGACAAAAACTCGCTCTCCCTGGGTGCTCAGTTGTCCAAGGCAGACTCAATGCAGCTTTCCTCACAAATCAAACCTTCTGCTAAAAGAACTCTCTCTAAATTGAAATATACACAGAAATCGATGGCGCTGCCAATGGAAGCTTTGCCAGAGGTACTCCGTCAGCTGCCGTTGCTGGAGCTGACCAACTGCCGGCTGGTCTGCCGCAGCTGGCGCCGACTCCTGCCCAGCGACCGTCCCTGGCTGGAACTGGACCTGGTCACGCTCGTGCTCCGACGCGACATCAACATGAAGGTGACCGGTTTCGAGTGGCAACTTCGAGTCTCGGGCCAGGCTGAAGAGACCGTACTGAGGGACTGCTCCACGAACGCAGCGCGCCACTTCATCGCCGTGCAGCTGCGCAAGGCGGACGAAGCCCGCGTCACTGGCGTCACCCTGGAAGCATCGGGCTGCCTGGACTTGTGGCCCTCGTCGGTGCTTTTCAGCGCCGCGCCCTCAGCTGGAGGGCAGGAGTGTCTGCTGCAGCAGCTGCAATGGACCGTCAACCAGCCACTGAATTCAGATACTGCTCAGAGGGTCTGGGAGGCCGTCGACGTCTGCTGTGCAAGTCTGGACGCGGTCGGCGTCGGCGAGGGAGTTCGAGTTGAGCAGTCTCCATTGAGAATGCAACGTCTGACGGAGATGCACAATCTCTGCTTCTCTGAGCTGCCATCTCCATCGTTGATTTTTTGCCTACGCAGACTCCAGTTACATCAGGCGCTGCCAGTTCCCTCAGGCGATGACGTCGCACTGCCGAATGTCAGGCAGTTGATCTTGGGAAGCTTCCGTTATGCCACCACGGAATGCACTCTGCTCAAACTGCTGCAGTCGCTGACGCCAAACGTTGAAGAGTTGGTCGTCCATGAACTGTGGCTCAACGTGAGCGCTTCTGCGTCGTCGTGTCGGCTTTCCCCACCTGGCATATGGCGAGGGCTAGTCGGAGCCGTCCCGAAACTGACCTACCTTCGCGTCGAGCTCCTGGACATCTACTACCAGTATATGGAAACGCTCGAGTTGGACGATTTTGCAGCTCAGTCGAGCACCTTTGCCAAGCTGACGTCCGCACGGTGGCCGGCCATGACGGGTCGGCCTCCCCTCTACGTCGACTTTCTGCACGAGCGCTGGATTGGGCGCACCATTGGGGCTTCGACGCCTTTCGAAGGACACGTGCGTGTTCCGAGAAACGATCGCGAACGCGAGCGTCGCCACCGGAGATTCTTGCGTGACTGGCACATCAAGGAAATGTAGGCCCAGTCAGAACATTGGACGTCTTATACCTAGCGATCCAAGTACAACGCAATGCATTGATGATGACGGACGATATATGATGAAAAAAGGTGTTGACGTGGATCCTGAAACGGCGATGCGACGGACGCGGATGTGTTGTGCTTGTTGTTGCTCTGTTGCGTTGCGCTTTGTACATTCTACCTGAACTCTGTCACTTTGGTTCAATGTCATCCACTTTTATTCTTTTTGCATACACGTTGTCAAATTAGTAGCAAGTGAGCAAAAAAAAAGTGGAGAAAGCATCCTCTCTGGTTGACATTACACTCTGCGTTGTGGCGTTTATTCACTCTCTGCATGCAGCGCGTCGTAGGGCACGCGCAACAATTCTGGTTATGAACGGATGTTCTGGCGTGCGCGGGTGCGCGCGTGCGTGCGTGCGTGCGTGGGGCCGTGCATGCGTGCGTGCGTGCGTGCCGATGCGTGCGCGCGTGCGTGCCGGTGCGTGCGTGCGTGCGCGTCGATGCTTGTGTGCGTGCCGGTGCGCTTTTTGCAGGTGGCCTCAAGAGAGCCAGCCACGTTTCAGGAGTCTTCTACGTCTCGTTAATCATTCTCATGTCGGTGTGCACCTGCACCTCATCGCCGTTCGTCGCCATGGAGTCACACGCGCTGACGCACCAAGAGAGACATTACATATGTACTTATCTCCAGTGGGTGGCGAGAAAGCAACTCTCTCTTGCGGGTGAAGGCCGTCAAGTCCCAAGCGAATTCGTGCAGAGCACAGCACAGACCTCCAGGCGGAGGAGGAATTCCGACGTTCTCTTTCCGACGACGTAGTGCTTTCGCTGAGCTCTGAGGCGGCGCTGTTGAGCTGGCCGGTCGTCGCGCCGAGGCTTGTTTCGAATTGTTTTCTACCGTACCGACAAAAGTACCCGTTCAAATGAGGGTGTAGGCGCGCATTTCTAAAAAAAAAACCGGCGGATAGTCCGGCAGCTGCAAACGCGCCTTTTGACCGGCGGACTCCGTGTCCGAGTCCGGGGCCGGGTCCGGGTCCGTGACCGGGTCCAGCAGCTGTAATCGGCCTTAAATGGACAATCGTCTGAAAGGCAACATTTTCCATGTCTGGGCGTATGTATGGTCGCGTATGTGTATGTATGTACATGTACATACATACACTGTGGGCCAAAAAAAGTGATAGACGCCACTTTGCCAGTCTCGTTCTCGTGACCAGAGCGTCCAATTGAGCTCAAATTTTAACATGACATACCCCGACATGTTCTGCGTCTACACGCCGAATTTCATCAAATTTGGTTGCGCGCGCTCAAACGGCAGCATTTCTACTAAAGTCATGTCAAAAATCGAGTGTTTCTCGTGACTAGCACATCGGATGGGGCTCAAATTTTGTCGCAACACACGCCAACTTGCTCTGGTAAACATGCCGGTCAGGCCGAGTGTAGGAGGGGGTAAATGGCCATTGATAAGGGGAGGGGACGTTGAGGTCAAGAAATGAAAACTTTGCAACATAAGGGGAAAAATGCTGTTTTTACCCTGTTTCTCTTTTTTTTTTGGTCATGACACAAAAAAAGACACAAACACAAAGAAACAAACACGCGATGTATCATTGTGTAGGATGATAACACATTAGGTACTTTGGGGTGGGTTGGGGTTTGGCGCGGGGTTGGGGGTGGCTGTTGACTCGCGACGTGACGGGGAGAGCCACGATGCACCAACTGCAACATCAGTTTTCTTTTCAATAGGAGGATCACAAACAAGCAAAACATCAACAATTAATCGATGGCAAACAAGTGCTTGATGTGTCCTCCATGTTGCTCGATGACGCAGCGAATTCTAGCCAAAAATGGTCAATGGCCCGGTTGATTGACCGCTGACGCAGCCGATTCCACTCTTCCAAAGTGGCCTTACGGAAGCTCTCGATATCAGTGATAAACGTGGCACCGATGGCATCAGTGGCACCCATAAACGTTGTCCTGTAGCCGGGACCAAACGAAGTGTCAAAACGGGTTTAAATAGAGCGAACTGAGCGGCCACGAATATCTGTAAATGAAACTGGCGCCTTTTGTTTTTGTTTTGTTCTTGTTTGCTTATAAGATAAAAAAATTGTTCTTGCCGCTGCCGTATGAGGAGGGACGCGATCTTGCTGCAGCAAGAAACTGCCATTTGACTGTTGTCGCACTATTGCCAAAAAGCCCTGAGAAATTTTATTGCAGCAGTATTCCATTGATTCTGGTGCTGAGGGAAGGGGGCACGAAAAAGACTTTGCTTTTGCTGAGTTTTGATACTGCGACTGACTTGATCAAAGCTAACGTTACTGAACACAATTCTAGCTTTTAAAAATTGCGAGATATCCCAGTTTCCAATCTCAAAGAAAATTCCTTGTTTAGATCTTGGTGCGTCGCCACTTGGCAATTTCGTTCTTTGTTTATTTCAAACGTTCAAGATTTGAACGAAGGCAGTAGAATTCCAGGAAAAAATTAAGCAAAGCGCACTAAGACATGACTGTAATCCTAACTGAAATCGACTGTTAAAAATATTAAAACGATTCTTCAGCCGGTTTTTTGGATTTGGCGTTTTTTTGGTTGTTTGAGTGCTAAAACAGACATTTCTCTATGGGATGTTCATGTTGTGCAACAATTTTTTGCGCCGCGTCACTAAATAGAATTAATATTGTGTAATAATGCAGAGCAAGTTGGCGTGTGTTGCGACAAAATTTGAGCCCCATCTGACGTGCTAGTCACGAGAAACAGTCGATTGTTGACATGGCTTTAGTAGAAATGCTGCCGTTTGAGCGGCGCTCAACGAAATTTGATGAAATTCGGCGTGTAGACGCAGAACATGTCGGGGTATGTCATGTTAAAATTTGAGCTCAATCGGACCCTCTGGTCACGAGAACGAGACTGGCAAATGTTGAAGATATAGTATTACGGTGACATTCGAAAAGTAGTTAGGATGCTGCGCATACCCGCCTTACGTCTAGTGTGCGTCCGTTACTGTGTACAAAAGCTCTTACTGGTGAACTTAATTGTACTCACAAGAGGTTATGGGCCCAGCCCACGCGCAAATTAGTTCACAGTAAGGTACAGCGTCCGTGCTGTCGTGGAGTGTTGAAAGAAGCAGTTGAGAAATAGCTGCTGGGTAGCGGAGCCTGCAGAAGAATGGCTGCCGCCGACCGACTCCCGATCGACAAGCTGACGACGGACTGTTGGGCGCAGTGGAAGAGAAAGCTGCGCGTCTACTTGATCGCGAAGGGGCTGTGGGGCGTCGTCAGCGGAGAGGAACTGCGACCTGACCGAGACGCTGACCAAGCCGCCTGGCAGACGAAGGAGAATCAGGCGATGGCGATCATCGTGCTGAGCATCGATAACTCCCTGCTCTACATTGTCGACGAAGCGGTGACGTCAGCCGAATGCTGGACGGCGCTTCGGGGTCACTTCGAGAGAGCGGCCGGAGCGACCAAGCACCATCTCCTGTGCCAGCTGATGGAGATGAAGATGAAGACCGACGACAAGATCGAGACGCACGTCAAGGCGCTGTACGACCTGTGCCGTCGACTGGAGGCCATCAACTATCCAGTCGATCAGCAGCTGAAGGTGACGGTGCTGCTACGATCTCTGCCTGAAGAATACGCCATGATCAGAACCAGCTTGGCTCTGAAAGGGGACGAGCTCACGCTGGAGGAGGCCGTCCAGGCGCTGATCACGCACGAGCAGCAGGCTCATCGGCCTCCGACATTCGCCGACGACGGGGCGATGTTTGCGACCCGAACTCGCGGTCGACACGACTTGTTGCAAGGAGGAGAAAGAAGCGGCAGAAGCTTCAACCAGCAGTGTGGAGGCAGGAGAGTCACCTGCTACAACTGCGGCGAAGTGGGTCACTTCAAGCGTGACTGTCCGAAAGCTAGACAACACGGAGCGGCGAGAGTGGCACATGACGATGAAGATCAACTTCTCATGGTGCTACCAGCGCAAGGCGGAAGAATCGACTCGTGGATCATCGATTCTGGCGCGACCTCGCATATGACTTGCGAATCGAGAAACTTCCTCGACTACAAGAAGTTTGAAGAGCCGCGCACGGTTTGGACAGCTGACGGACGACAGCTCAAGGCGATCGGCTCAGGACGAGTGAAGATCCAGACGATGGTCGGCAGAGTCGTCAAGAAGGTAACGGCAACCGACGTGCTCTACATCCCGGCTTTGGAACACAATCTGCTGTCCGTACAACATATGAATTGCCGAGGAGTGAATGTCCTCTTCAGCAATGGAAAGGTGTCCATCCGTCACGGAAGAACTGGCGACTTGTGGGCAACGGCAACGAAGAAGGGAAAGCTGTTTGTCCTGGATGTCCCGAAGTGGACTGAAACCGAGAAGAAGCCGTCGGGTCGATTGAAGGCCACCGTCGAGGATAGTGCGATGATGGCGACTCAGGACCACTTCAAGGTCGAGAAGATCGTTCGACACGATCATCTCGAGGAGGAGGAGTGCGACTGCCTGCACAAGATCGAGCCAGAGCAGCGGCAGCATGCGCGAGACGCGACAAAGAAGACGGCTGCAGAGCAGAAGCGCAAGAAACTCAAGGCGAAGATGGCGCTCGACAGCGAGGAGGAGAACATGGGCGTCAAGGGTGACGAGCAGCTGGCCATGGCCGGCGTCCACCTCTACATCGACGTGCGACGGCAGTCCTTCCACAACAGAGAGCCAACGCGACGCCGCTACACCGACAGGGACAAACCGGACGTCGTGAACTACCACTTCAAGAATGTCACCGAGGAGGAGTGTTGAAGATATAGTATTACGGTGACATTCGATAAGTAGTTAGGATGCTGCGCATACCCGCCTTACGTCTAGTGTGCGTCCGTTACTGTGTACAAAAGCTCTTACTGGTGAACTTAATTGTACTCACAAGAGCAAAGCGGCGTCTATCACTTTTTTTGGCCCACAGTGTATGTGCATGCAAGACTGTGTGACAGTGTGAGAGTGTGTTGAGTGTACCAACGTGTGTGCGCAGCGTCTTTTTCCCTTAAAAATCGCCTCCACGCGCCTTTTTTCATCAAAGCTGCCCACACAACGACTCGACACTTCCAGTTTATAAGCCCCCCCCCCTATAATTATACACCCTCCTAGAGCTCGAACGAAACAATTAGCCCCCGGGGGCTAATCATAGGGTTTACAGTACCTATATAAAGGGTGTTTTTTTTAAATTAACCGATTTGTTTCGTGAATAACTTTTGATTTCCGAATCCGATTATCGTGAAATTTTGATCATGGATGCAGAACGCTTTGGGATTTTGCATAGAAAAGAAATCATCGAAATCGGATAAACTTTCAACAAGTTATGACCTTTGAAAGTTAAAGTCCGAATTCGGGACTCAATGACCCAGACACGTAGAATGCACACCTCAGTCAAACGCCTTTCTTCTCAGACCATCTCCAACAAAATTTCAGGCTGGGTGCCAAATGTCATGGCCTACACGATGACGTTAGCCATTTAGAACGGTATTCGGAATTTGCATCACATCAGTGGCAACATTCAAAGTCAGTGCAAAATTCGTGCACTGCTAATGCATTTCACTGAAAGTTCTCTATTAAAAGTGGAAAATAAAAGTCTGATAGATTACAACTGTGGGGAATGTCCTGAGGATGACTTGACCCAATTATGTCGATGAGCCAACTTTTACACCTCAGCAGTGGCAGCCCAAAATCTGAAAATCCACAAATATTTTGCATCCCAAGGGGAAAATTTTGGAGGTCTGCTTCATACCTGTAACTGGGTCTGGCAGAGTGGGGGGGGGGGTAGCTGGCCGATTTTGGGGGAGGGGGTCTCCGGAGCAAAAAGTGGGGGGGGGTAGCTGGCCATTGTTTGAGTTATAATGGTACTTTTTGGTCTAAAATGGGTATAAAAAGGGTGTAAACAGTGTTATTTAGCTGTTTTATGGTCATATAACACTGAAAAGCACTGAAAAACACCAACAGTTACTCACCTTTATCGTTTTACACATGACGAAAATCCTTTGGGAAAATTCTGGGGGGGGGGGGGTCGGGGGGGAGTTGGGGGGTGGTTGAAAAACTAGTGGGGGCCCCCAAAGGCCCCCCAACCACCCCCCAGTTACAGGTATGGTCTGCTTCTGAACAACAAGTTGTTGAATTAACATAAAACACAGGTGGTTTAGAATCGACATATCGTCAGGACATTCCCCACAGTTGTAGTCTATCAGATTATTATTTTACACTTTTAATAGAAAACTTTCGGTGAACAGTAGCAGTGTGCGACTTTTACACTGCCTTGAAATTTTGCCACTGATGTGATGCAAATTACAAAATACCGCTCAAAACGGCTAACGTCATCGTGTAGCCCATGAAATTTGGCACACAGCCTGAAATTTTGTTGGAGATGGTCTGAGAAGAAAGGCGTTCGACTGAGGTGTGCATGCTATTGTATGTGTTTGGATCATTGACTCGCAAATTTAGACTTCCACTTTGAAAGGTCATAACTTTTTGAAAGCTTAGGCGATTTCGATGATTCCTCTTCTAGACAAAATCCCAATGCGTTCTGCGGTCAAAATTTCAGGGAAATCGGATGCAAAAATAAAGTTATTAAAGAAACAAATCGGTTAATTTAAAAAGCACCCTTTATACTCGTCAAAACTGGGATTGTCACACAGTAGGTATTCTACGTTTGAGTTCTGAAGTGCGCAATAGAACAGCTTTTGCTGCTGCAGAAGGCGATTTGCACCAATAATCGTATGATTCTCAAGTTCAACTCACGATTATTGGGTCTGCTCAGTGTTCAACATTGTTGCTTTGTGGTTGAATTAAACGCCCCCTCTCCGATGAACGCCCCTTCCTCCAATGAACGCCCAGCGTGCGTGCGTGCGTGCGTGCGTGCGAAGGTGGCCTCAAGAGGGCCAGCCACGTTTCAGGAGTCTTCTGCGTCTCGGTACTCGTTCTCATGTCGGTGTGCACCTGCACCTCATCGCTGTTCGTCGCCAAAGAGTCATACGCGCTGACGCACCAGGAGAGACATTACATACCGAAGTATCTCCAGCGGCTGGTGAGAAAGCAACTCTCTTGCGGGTGAATCGTCCACACCATTTAAAAGCAAACGTTTGATTACCGTATGTGCAGCATTTAGCTGTAGCCGAAAGGTCGGAAAGTCCCAAGCGAATTCGTGCAGATCACAGACCTCGAGACAGAGGAGGAATTCCGACGTTCTCTTCCCTGCAGAAAACACGCTTGACGCGGACGCTGACGACCATGCTGGATTCCAGGGTTTGAATTCTGCGGTTTCAGATGACAGCACAAAAATATGAACGCCAAAATAGTTTTGACACGACTTATGTACACGCGAAGCAGCCAGCAAGGAAACGTCACGAAAGAAATGTCCTACACGAGGGAATGCCTAGTGCATGAGTTGCGATCCATAGCACGCGCGATGTAAAGCAAGCAAGGAAAGCAATCCAATGAGCAGCACACCCCGCTGAAAAGAATGCCCGTTGCTCTTTCTAACGCCTAATCACCAGATTGAAATGGTTTTATTTGGGGAGGTCTCGAAAGTTCCACCCACTACTTTGAGCGTTAAGACGGGACACTGGACTGTGCGTACGGTAACGTTTTTTTTAAGTATGCAGTAAGAAATTCTGGGAAGTGTATGCTTGAATAGTATAAGACAAATTATAGCACAGAAGTTAATGGCGATATTCAACGGCGGTATTACTCATCCGCACCGCACGTGCCTATGGACGAAACGACTGCATGAAGGCTCAACAGATGGACAGCTCAGCACACACGCACACACACGGACATACATGTAATGTTCTACCTACCTGTAATGTAATGAACTTTACAACCGTCGCCACGCTGCCGCCGACGAGTCGAGACGGGCCCGCCTGTCGACAAACGCCCGCGGTTGCCGAGACCGCCGACGAGTCGAAACGAGCCCGCCTGTCGACAAACGCCCGCGGTTGCCGAGGCCGCCGACGAGTCGAAACGAGCTCGCCTGTCGACAAACGCCCGCGGTTGCCGAGGCCGCCGACGAGTCGAAACGAGCTCGCCTGTCGACAAACGCCCGCGGTTGCCGAGGCCGCCGACGAGTCAAAACGAGCCCGCCTGTCGACAAACGCCCGCGGTTGCCGAGGCCGCCGACGAGTCGAAACGAGCGCGCCTGTCGACAAACGCCCGCGGTTGCCGAGGCCGCCGACGAGTCGAAACGAGCCCGCCTGTCGACAAACGCCCGCGGGTGCCGAGCCGGCCGACGAGACAGAACGAGCACGACTGTCTACAAACGCCCGGGGTTGCCGTGGCCGCCGATGAGTCTAACGGTGCCCGCCTGTCGACAAACGCCCGGGGTTGCCGAGGCCGCCGACGAGTCAAAACGAGCCCGCCTGTCGACAAACGCCCGCGGTTGCCGAGGCCGCCGACGAGTCGAAACGAGCTCGCCTGTCGACAAACGCCCGCGGTTGCCGAGGCCGCCGACGAGTCGAATAGCGCCCGCCTGTCGACAAACGCCCGCGGTTGCCGAGGCCGCCGACGAGTCGAAACGAGCCCGCCTGTCGACAAACGCCCGCGGTTGCCGAGGCCGCCGACGAGTCGAAACGAGCTCGCCTGTCGACAAACGCCCGCGGTTGCCGAGGCCGCCGACGAGTCGAAACGAGCCCGCCTGTCGACAAACGCCCGCGGTTGCCGAGGCCGCCGACGAGTCAAAACGAGCCCGCCTGTCGACAAACGCCCGCGGTTGCCGAGGCCGCCGATGAGTCGAAACGAGCAAGCCTGTCGACATTATGGCTACTATGGCGACTGTTGACAATTAATTCCGTTTGACGATGACTTTCAAACATCACGATCACAAACACACAATTACGCAGATTGAATTTACTTGTTGCCGTACCATCTGCCCAGCGACCGTCCCTGGCTGGAACTGGACCTGGTCACGCTCGTGCTCCGACGCGACCTCGACGTCAAGAAGCGGTGGTTGTGGATGACCGGCTTCGAGTGGCGACTTCGTGTCTCGGGCCAGGGTGAGGTGACTGAGCTGAGGGACTGCTCCACGGACGCTGCGCGCCATTTCGTCGCGGTGCAGCTGCGTAAGGCGGACGTTGCGCGCGTCACTGGCGTCACCCTGGACGAAGAGGGCCGCCTGGACTTCCGGGGTTCGTCGGCGCTGTTCAGCGCTGCGCCCTCATCTGGAGGAGGGCACGCGTCTCTGCTGCAGCAGCTGCAACAGGCCGTCAACCAGCCCCAGAATTCCGATGCTACTAAGAGGCTCATAGGGGCCGTCAACGTCTGTCGTGCAAGTCTGGACGCAGTCGGCGTCATCGGCGACGACGCAGTCGGCGTCGTCGGCGACGACGCAGTTCGAATTCAGCAGTCTCCATCAAGAATGAAACACCTGACGGAGATGCACACCGTGAGCAATATCAGCTTCTCTGAGCTCCCATCTCCGCCATCGTGTCTACGCACACTGCAGCTAGAGAACGTC
This sequence comes from Paralinhomoeus sp. GSCO2_6, assembly GCA_030248085.1. Classification (NCBI taxonomy): domain Eukaryota; kingdom Metazoa; phylum Nematoda; class Chromadorea; order Monhysterida; family Linhomoeidae; genus Paralinhomoeus; species Paralinhomoeus sp. GSCO2_6. The sequence goes on along the minus strand of JASAMY010001690.1, from coordinate 90,351 downwards.
CTGAAGATTCCCTCAGCCGATGTCGTCGCGCTGCCGACTGTTAGGCAGTTGATCTTGGGAAGCTTCTGTGATGACGACGAATCTACTCTGCGAGAAAGCAACTCCCTTGCGGGTGAGTCATCCATCCACAGTGTTGCGTTTGGAGTTTGTGTGCAACCATCAGTTGCAGCCGAAAGGTCGACAAGTCCCAAGCGAATTCGTGCAGATCACAGTCCTTGAGACGGCGAAGGAATTCCTACGTCCTCTTCCCTGCAGAAAACAGGCCGCAGACAAGGCTGCTAGATTCCGGAGTTCGAATTCTGCGGTTTTAGGTCGCATCACAAAAAAATAAACACCAAAATAGTTTTTGATAGGTCTTCCGCGCCAAGCCAGAGCCCAACGGCTGGGCGATGCCCAGGTCTCCCAGTGAGCATTTGAATTCGCATTTTATCGATGAAGGAAACAACGTGACGAAAGAATTGGCCTACACGAGAGAGCTGCAGGAGTGCAGGAGCTGCGATCCATTGCACGCGCGATGGAAAGCAAGCAAGGAAAGCAATCCAATAAGCCGCACACCCCGCTGAAAAGAATGCCTGTTGCTCTTTCTGCGCATTGGGAAGGACTAATCACCAGATTGGAATGGTTTTACTTGGTCATATATCTCGGCGTGATCTTGACTTGCGTTGTGCTGTGCTGTTCTGGAGGTGGGATCTATGATATTAATTTCAAGAGATGTACGTGCGTTTCGTCAGTAGAGCTGTGATTTCGAAGTATTGTGCTAAGAATGTTGAGGTTTATGTTGTACAAGACGGTTCCAACGCTGTACAGAAAACACATACCACCTAATCAACGACACAAACCGTGTCGATCACTGCGAAACTAAGAGTTTTGGGAGCAAGCAAAGTAGTCCAAAGGCGTCACCAACTTTTTGTCTTTGCCCCTTATCCCTGCCCTGTGAGGGCGAATTTCAACGGGCGGAGCCCTGATGCAAAAAAAAAAAATAAACAAAACAGAAAATTCTTATTGGGAAGGGCGACAGCAATTTCTCCAGCGCCCACCACTCCCTCCTTGCGTACGCTACTGCTGGTGGGTAGGGGAGGGGATGGGGGAGCCGCAGCGGCACGTTGGCAGAGGCAGTGTAGGCCACCTGGGTCGCTTCAATCAAAAACCGATGAAATCTACCCATGTCCGCTCCGCTTGTGTTGGGTGCTCCTTCCCTCCACACACCACCAGAGCATCTGTTCCCTTGATAGAGGTGGCGTGGTCGTCTCTTTGCTCAGTACCCTGCGATGGAGAAAACTGCACGTTACACCGTGTAACACCCACCCACGGGACGAACGAGCCTACACGGAGATCGCTTCAATAAGACATCCTGCGGGGTCGCCAATGGCCCCAGCCAGAGCGACAAACTCGCTCTCGCTGGGTGCTCAGTCGTCCAAGACAGACTCCGATACAGCTTTTCTGACAAAACAAGCCTTCTGCTAAAGGAACTCTCTCTGAATTGAAATACATACAGCAGTCGATGGCGCTGCCAGTGGACTCTTTGCCTGAAGTGCTCCGTCAGCTGCCGCTGCTGGAGCTAGCCTACTGCCGGCTGGTCTGTCGCGGCTGGCGCCGACTCCTGCCCAGCGACCGTCCCTGGCTGGAACTGGACCTGGTCACGCTCGTGCTCCGACGCGCCCGCAACATGGAGGTGACCGGCTTCGAGTGGCGACTTCGAGTCGCGGGCCAGGCTGAAGAGACCGTGCTGAGGGACTGCTCCACGGACGCTGCGCGCCGCTTCGTCGCCATACAGCTGCGCAAGGCGGACGGCGCCCGCGTCACCGGCGTCACCATGATGAACGAGAAGGGTTGCCTGGACTTCCGGGGTGCGTCGACGCTGTTTAGCGCTGCGCCCTCATCTGGAGGAGAGCACGCGCCCCTGCTGCAGCAGCTGCAGGAGGCCGTAAACCAGCCCCGAAATTCAGATGCTGCTCAGAGTGTCTGGGAGGCTGTCGACGTGTGTCGTGCAAGTCCGGACGCAGTTCGAGTTCAGCAGTCTCCATCAAGAAGGCAACACCTGACGGAGATGCACTGCGCCAGCAATTTCCCCTTCTCTATGCTCCCATCTCCATCGTCGTGCTCGTGTCTACGCAGACTGCACCTGCATTACGTCCAGTGGATTCCCTCAAACCATTACGTCGCGCTGCCGACTGTTAGGCAGTTGATCTTGGGAACCTTCTGTTATGGTGCCACTGCCACGGATCCGAATCTGCTCGATCTTCTGGAGTCACTGACGCCAAACGTCGAAGAGCTGGTTGTCAAGCAGCTATGGCTCGATATGAGCGCTCCTACGCCGTTGTGTCTGCCTTCCCCGCCTGGCATCTGGCGAGAGCTAGTCGGAACCGCCTCGAAACTGAACTACCTTCGCGTCGAGCTCTCAGAAATCCGCTTCCAGCGCATGGCACCGTGCGAAGAGGACGAGTTGACCGCTCATTCGCGCGCCTTTGCAAAGCTGGCGACCGCACGGTGGCCGGCCTTGACGAGTCGGCCTTCACTCTACGTCGACTTTCTGCACGAGCGCTGGACGGTGCGCAGCGTGCGCTGGATTGTGCTCGGGACGGACGCGCGCTGGATTCGGCGCACCATTCGCGCTTCGACACCTTTTGAGGGACACGTGCGTGTTCCGCGAAACGATCGCGAACGCGAGCGTCGTCACCGGCGGTTCTTGCGGGACTGGCACATCAAGGAAATGTAATGCCAGAGTCTTAGATCGAGCGATTCAAGTATACATACGTACTGCATCGATGATGGCGGACTATACGATGACAAGAGACGTCAACATGTATCCTGGCCTGGAACGACGATGCGACGGACGCAGATGTGTTGTGCTTGGTGATCTGTTGCGTTGTGTGTGTGTGCTGCGTGTGCTCGTGTGTTTTTTGTGGATTCTGCCTGAACTCTGTCGCTTTGGTTCAATGTCATCCACTTTTCTTCTTTTTGAGTAGCTTTTTGTGTAAGCATTGTGTTGCTTCTTCTACCATTTTTCAACGCACACTGCACGCATTGTTTGGCGTGCAAACTGGACATTTATTTGTCTGTTGGCAGTTTGCGCCGTTTACATAAGGCTTTACATACGCATGCGCGCTGTGAAATGAGCGAGTGGGCGGAAGAAAGTGATGGAGGGAATGAGCGCGCATCCTCTCTGGGCCCGATCGCAACCTGTGAAATCTTGATTTGATGCAACTGAGTCGAATTTGAGTTGCATTATTTGAGAAATTCTGTTCCAACCTCTCAAATATCCAAAGTTCAAATAAACCTCAAACTCAAATGAAGCTCAACTCAAATACCGTAATTCTTCAGACGAAATTTTAGAAGCGGTCTCAGGTTCTAGAGATGAAACTTTCAGAAGTAAAACACAACAGCAAAGATTTCAGTTTGAGGTTTGACTTTCGACAGTAAAAGGTGTTGAAGTAAAATGATGTAAAATGTTCCAACCAACCAAAGTCGTTACCTGCCATCGCCGTGTCATCATCAACGTCGTGTAAACATACAGCAACCATCGCCCAAGACGCAGTTCAGAATGGGGCGCAATGTCACAACTTGAATACATACTCCACGTGCCACACTCTTCCGATATGCCAGCTCTGCAAGAATCTCCTGTAGCGACGCTGGCGCTCTCGATCGTTGTGCGGAGTCAGCACGTGTCCCTCGAAGGGAGTCGAAGCGGCGATTGTGCGCTCGAAGCGGAGTCTGAGACGCGCTTCACTGGGCCGCCCTCCATCGGGCCAATGGGCCATCCTCCAACGCTCCTCGACAAACATCGACGTAGAGCGGAGGCCGACCGGGCCTGGCTGGCCACTGGGCGGCCGCTCGCCTGGCAAGAGCTGCAGATTGAGTCGGCAACTGCATCCCCCTAGCGCTATTCAAGTACTGGTATTTGATGTGCAAGAGCTCGACGCGAAGGTAGGTACAGGAGCCCGGGGAGGGCGCCTGCAAGCTCCCACCAGATTTGCGGCCGTGAAAGCCCATACCGTTCAGGAATGGAGCCGAAGTCGAAAACGACTTTTTCAACGACTAATTCTTCGACGTTTGGCGTCATCCGCTGGAGCCGCGAGGGCAGAGAACACGGGTGACCATTGGACCAAAACCGCAAGTTGTTCCTGCAACCATTATTTGCAAAACGGTCGGCAATCTGGCAAAGTTGCCAACATCAATATCGTCGATGTCCTGAATTTGAAGTCTGCGCAGGCACAAGAGCGGCGATGGAGGTCGCTGCGGGTCCAAGTCGAGTTGCTGACCAGCAGGTCTTGCTGAAGCTCCTTCAGACGTAGCAATTGCGATAGAGACAGCTCGTCAAGATCGTCACTCCAGTCGACGCCAAACGCGTCCAGGCTGGAGCAGGCTTTCGCAACGTTTTTCAGGCCCCTCCTGAGCATTTTCATAGTCCGGCTGGTTGACGAGCTCCTGCAGCTGCAGCAGCAGAGACGCGTGCCCTCCTTCTGGTGGCGGAGCGCTGAACAGCGCCGCGGGAGGCGTGGAGTCTAGGTCGCGCTTCGCTTTCACTGTGACTCGGGCGCCGTCCGCGGTTTGCAGCTGGACGGCAACGAAATTCCGTGCAGCCGCCGAGGTGCAGTCTCTCAGGGCGGTCTGTCCATCCTGGCCCCAGACTCGCAGTCGCCACTCAAAGAATCCTTTCCGATCTTGGCCCGTTGGTTGCAAAATACGAGAGTGACCAGGTCCAGATCCCGCCAAGGCTGGTCGCCTGGCAGGCGTCGACGCCAGCTGCGGCAGACCAGCCGGCAGTTGGCCAGCCCCAGCAGCGTCAGCTGGCTGAGCACCTCTGGCGCAGTGTCCCTTGGCAGCGCTGTTGGCAATAGGCTTGGGCAAAATATAAAAAGACTCTAAAAAACTGGAATTTTTTTTAATAAAAAACCGTCAAAAGTGCCCAAAAAGTGCTAAAAACAGGCAAAAACATTGGTTTTAGTGCGATTAACCGTATATACCTACTTAGTAGCCGCGGGGATGAGGTAAATAATTAGCACTATTGGAGGTGTTCCAGAGGCCGTCTAACCAAGTCTCCACAGTCATAGTTAATTTAAAAAAGTAAATTTTTTTTTTACCTGAGCCTGGTTGGCAACTTTCTGCGAGAAGGAAGAAGTTTTCTGAACAGACTAACGCACGAGCACAGATACCGACGCTCCAGTTAACAGCAGGAGGGAAAAGATAGACGGACTAAGCTAGACAGGGGGGGTGGGGGGTCAATTAGGACTAGGAGGTGTTGCTCTGACTTGCTAGGAGTTGTTCTGGTGGGTTGGTGGGTGGGTTGGGCGGAGAAGGGGGAGGGGGGAGCCGCAGCCGCAGGTTGACAGAGGCAGTGTGTCGACCGCGCTGGGTCGCTTCGCTTCAATTGTAAACCGATGAGATCTACCCCCATGTCTGCGCGTCTTGCGCTCGCCCCCTCCCCCACTCACTCTTTCCCCTCCCACCAGAGCATCCCTTCCCTCAGCGGTGGCGTGGGCGTGGTCGTCTCCTTACTCAGTGCGCTCAGATAGAGGTAACTATGAACACGTTACACCGTGTAACACCCACCCACCCACCCGACGCACGAGCCTACACGAGCCTAGACATCCTGCTGGGCCTCGAGTGGCCCAAGCCAGAGCGACAAACTCGCTCTCCCTGGGTGCTCAGTTGTCTAAGGGGCCATTTATACTTCGCTCCGCTCTGCTCCGCGCAGCGTAGTCGGGAGGCCGCTCCGCGGGAGCCGACTCCCGCGCAGCAATGCGCCGCGGTAGTGGCGTACTAGCCAGCAACCAGTGTGGCGGTTCGGCAGTAAACCGATTTTTTTTTCTGAGTATCGGTCGGTGTCGAAAATGTGGTGTCGTCTACCCAAGCAAAACAGAAAAAAAAATATTAAAACTAATGACCTTGAGCGAGCTTTCTCGTTTGTCGTTTCTCTAGACGCACATCCCACTCTGCCCCCAGTCCCAGACCCCCTCCCCTGTTCTCAGAACAACGTTCACGTATGCGTCACATGCGTTTTGCGCTTCAGCAGAACTGAGAAAGCCAACCGATTGTCACAACACGCAGATCACTGGCACAGGTTCAATAACGGCAGCGCCCAAAATCTGTTTTTCTTTCTTTTATAATCACGTTTTGCTGTAATTCAGGTACCTTGTGGCTTGCGCAAGCCGTGGTCGACCACTGTTGCTCCTAAAATCGTCAAAACTCTAATAACGTTATACGCACACACGCACACACACACTGCTGGCGCATGGACTGTGGGTGTGGGACATAACAAAAAATCAAAAAATTCAAACATCCCCCCTCCAGAACCCGGTCACGGTTATTGGTGGGGGTGCTTTTGACCGCATGACGTCAACGCTGCTGCTGAGGACTGCGAGGCCGAAGGCGCCAATCCGAAGCTTTTGAACCACCTGATTAGAGGCAATTTAAGTGACGCGCAGATTTGTCTCGTAGCACCCCACAGAAATGCGAGGGGGGGGGGGGGGGGTTGGGTTGGGAGGTGTCCTGAAAATCCCGAATTATTCCTGCTGTTAAAAAAATTGGCGATTCCCCTGGATGCCCTGGCGTGCTCTGGAGGGGGGGGGGGTAGCGGGGTATTATACCCTATCCCAAAAGACATTCGGAATGACCCCAACCCCCTCCCTCTGGATTTTATTTTCTGAACCTCAAGCCTGGGACGCTGTATTTTCGCAGTTTTTGCCTTTTTGGAGCACCCCCCCCCCCTCCACCAAATAATGGCTTTTAGGTCCCAAACAGCTAAATAACACTGTTTAGAGCCTATTTATACCCATTTTTGACCGAAAAGTATAAGTATAAGTCAAAAAATGGCCAGCTACCCCCCCACTTTTTGCTCTGGAGACCCCGCCCCCCCCCCCCACTCTTCCCGACCCGGTTACAGGTATGTTTCCGTGGGCAGGGCACCTATGGTTGTGGGTGGGGGGGACGGAAAGTTTCGCGATGTCGAATTTTTGCATTGTCCTTTCACTTACAATGGTGGGTTTTTCGGCAAAATATGGGCTGCTTTCGGCAAAATATGGGCTGCAAGAGGTCAAAATTGGTCTGGAAACAATTGAAACGTAAAATTGTGACAAATAAAAGCAGCTCACTGGATCACGACATTTCGTTTCTTCAAGAAGTTCATCTGCGTAACAAAATTGCAAGGTGATCTGTTTGCGCGCCGTCGCCTCTCGTCAGCGATTTCGCACAGCTCCTTCCGCTCGGATTGGCAAAAGCGGGCCTGAAAAATAACAAATAAATAAATTATTTAATTATTTTTTTTTCCGTCAAGTTAGAAACAAAAACGACTGACTGGCGAGAAGCAGCTGTTCCTCACTCTCGTGTAGCCAATCTCGGGTCCCAGCTGCGGCGCGATTTCGGCGCAGGCGTTCGGCTTGGCTCGCGGACTGTGCTGTTTGGAGTTGGACGACATTTTCCAGCGACACTAGTGATCTCTGACAGCGTCGGTTAAGCACTCTTTCCATTCTTCTGTCATCTTTGGACCATTGTCTGCCATTATTCTTAGCCTCCTTTCAATTTTCAGCCGATTTCAATACCGCGAATCAAAAAATATTCCAACAGTGCTGGAATACGCTTGCCGGCGCTCCGCGGAGCATACATTTGAATTTGGCGTGAAGGTCTCGATTGGAAAATGTGATGCGCGCAGCGCGAGTATAAATTACTTTTGCTCCGCGCGGAGTAATCTGCTGCGCGGAGCAGAGCGGAGCGAAGTATAAATGGCCCCTAAGACAGACTCCGATACAGCTTTTCTCACAACGCAAACCTTCTGCTGAGAACTCAAACTTGAAATACACATGAGTCGCTGATGCTGCCAATGGAAGCTTTGCCTGAGGTTCTCCGTCAGCTGCCGCTGCTGGAGCTGGCCAATTGCCGACTGGTCTGCCGCAGCTGGCGCCGACTCCTGCCCAGCGACCGTCCCTGGCTGGAACTGGACCTGCTCACGCTCGTGCTCCGACGGGACCTCAGCACCACCAACGGCAAGGTGACGAGCTTCGAGTGGCGACTTCGTGTCTCGGGCCAGGCTGAAGAGACTGTGCTGAGGGACTGCTCCACGGACGCTGCGCGCCATTTCGTCGCCGTGCAGCTGCGCAAGGCGGACTGCGCCCGCGTCACTGGCGTCACCATGATGAAAGAAGAGGGCTGCTGCCTGGACTTCTGGCCTTCGTCGGCGCTGTTCAGCGCTGCGCCCTCGGCTGGAGGTCACGCGTCGCTGCTGCAGCATCTGCAAGAGGCTGTCAACCAGCCCCTGCATTCAGATGCTGCGAAGAGGGTCATAGAGGCCGTCAACGTCTGTTGTGCAGGACTGGAAGCGGTCGGCGTCGGCGTCGGCGACGGAGTTCAAGTTCAGCAGTCTCCATCGAGAATGCAACACCTGACGGAGATGCACAATCTCAGCTTCTTTATGCTCCCATCTCCATCGTCGTGTCTGCGCAGACTGCAAATATTTAGCGTTCTGCGGATTTCCTCAGGCGATGACGTCGCACTGCCCACTGTTAGGCAGTTGATCTTGGGAAGCTTCTATTATGGCGCTCCTGAACCGACTCTGCTCGAGCTGCTGGAGTCGCTGACGCCAAACGTCGAAGAGCTGGTCCTCAAGCAGCTGTGGCTCGTCGTGAGCGCCCCTGAGCCGTCGTGTCTGCCTTCCCCGCCTGGCATCTGGCGAGAGCTAGTCGGAACCGCCCCGAACTGAACTACCTTCGCGTCGAGCTCTCGGAAATCTGCATCCAGCGCATGGGACCGTGCGAAGAGGACGAGTTGATCACTCATTCGCGCGCCTTTGCAAAGCTGGCGACCGCACGGTGGCCGGCCTTGACGAGTCGGCCTTCACTCTACGTCGACTTTCTGAACGAGCGCTGGACGGTGCGCAACGAGACGGACGAGCGCTGGATTTTTCGCACCATTCGCGCTTCGACACCTTTCGAGGGACACGTGCGTGTTCCGAGAAACGATCGCGAGCGTGAGCGGCGCCACCGGAGATTCTTGCGAGACTGGCACATCAAGGAAATGTTGGGCCAGACCGATCATTGAACGTACATAGGCGTAGACCGAGCTTAGACAGGGCATTCTACGTAGATGATCATGGACGATACGGTGACAAGAGCTGACAACGCGATGAAACGGACGCGGACATGTTGTGCTTGTTGCTTTCTGTTGCGTTGTGCGTGTTCGTGTTTTTCATGGATTCTCAAAGGTTTGGCACACGTCTAATTTACACTTGATAGCGTAAGGCTGCAACCTTTCGGAAAGATCGATCAATGGAGTGACGCACGTCAATCAAAGTTGAGAAATCCACCGTGGGGCACCCTGTATTCCTACCGCACCGGTACATGTTGCTCTTGTGCGGGTGTCTTTTGGGAGCGGTTGTTATTGGGGAAGTGATAGACGCCGCGTCTCACTCTGCGATGCGCACGCACGAACGCATGCACGCACGCATGCACGAACGCACTCACGAACGCACTCACGCATGCATGCACGAACGCACGCACACACGCACGCATGCATGCACGAACGCACGCACGCACGCATGCATGAAAGAACGCACGCACGCACGCACGCACGCGATGGCGCTGCACTGGCGATGGTGCGGCTATTTGGAAAGACGATAATAGTGGCGCCACGTCGTTGAATGCGGAACATGGTTCACATCGTACATGTTGTACATGGTGTTCATGTACATGGTGCAAAGCCCCAAAGCTTGTTTTGAAACTCCTCAAAGCTTGTATTGAAAGCTTAGGAGTATGAAATCATGCAAGAGTGCTCCTGCTGTGCCTACTTATTAGGGATGAGCATGGGCCTGAAGATCTCGGCCCAGCCCGGCCCACCAGATAGTCCGGCCCATCCCGGCCCAGCCCACGCGTCAAAAACCAGGCCCAGGCCCGGCCCGGCCCATCCAACTGCTCAAATCCCAGGCCCGGCCCGGCCCGGCCCATCCCAAGAAATAAGTACAGTGGTGCACTAAAATAAGTTGTACATGTACGTACGCCAGTTCGCGTTTTTTCACTACACATACACAGAGAATGGCGCTTCTGGCTTTACAGCTTCCAACCATTTTTTGGCCTCAAGATTGACCGTGTTTGTCAATTGAAGTTGGCCGCTCACAAAGGGTTTGTTGAGAAAAAAAGGCGCTGCCCATGTCTGATGTATTATCTATCGTCGCCAAGCCAGTGATGTAGAGGCGGCGCCTGGAGGGCGCCGAGCTGGCAGTCGTCACGAGCGCCTTGCTCGCGATGGACGTGAGGCTGGGCTAGCGCCAGATGCTCATGCCTTTTAGTACTACGTCGTCGTCGTCGCTTCACGTCTGTTGTCTGCTCGTCTGTGCCTCACGGTCTAAGGGCCGTGACGACAACGAAAACGGCAACGGCGACGACGACGGCAACGTCGCGACCAACGCGCTAGATTAACAGTGAGACGACGCCGTCACGACGAACTTTTAGGCGCACTCGCGTCCTTAATGCCTCCTTTCTGCTGAATAGTCGCCGTTACTTACAATATGCATAACATACAATGTAGATTCCTATGTTTCAGCCAGGAACGTCCGGCCCGGCCCGGCCCGCCCACACCCCCAAAACGCAGGCCCGGCCCGGCCCGGCCCACAGGATGGGCCTGGACTCCGGCCCAGCCCGGCCCATGGGCCGGGCTGGGCCGGCCGGGCCGGGCCGGCCCAGCCCATGCTCATCCCTACTACTTATACGTCCTACACACGTTGGAATCCCCTCTGCTTTTGTCCAGATTACGTTCTGAGGTGATTTTGAAAAAATTCAAAATGAAGCGTACTTTTTTAAAATGTAACGGTTTTATTAAAAAAAACACCCGAGTTTTCCATTTGGTTTTTTGTACAACTCTAGACAGGTCCCACTCGCGGAAGAACTGCTCCTGCGCGCGCGGTTCTACAACGTTGCCGACGTCGTTCTTCAATTGCCGACGCAACTGACACAGGCCGTGAAGCAAGAAGAGCTGCGCTTCCACTGCAGGCACATCGACAACGCCGCTCAGCCGCGCTTCTGAAACGCTGCGCACTTTCGACGAGCAGTGGATGCAGCACTTGGACGCCGGCCAGTTCGGCTCCTACAGCAATGTGCCTCTCGTATATAGGTGCGTGCGCGCGTGCGTGCTGCATGCGAGCTGCGTGCGTGCGTGCCGCGTGCAGCCCGGGGATTGCATGCTGGTGCGCGCGTGTGTGCCAATGCGCGGGTGCACGAGCGCGTGCCAGTGCGTGCGTGCTCGCATGTGTGCGTGCATGCCCGTGCGTGCGTGCATGCGTGTGCGCGCCCGTGCGTGCATGCGTATGTGCGTGCATGCGCGCGCATGTGTACGTACATACATGCCAGTGCGTGCGTGCATGCGTGTGCGCGCCCGTGCGTGCGTGCGTGCGTGCGTGCTTGTTTCGTTTGTTTTTTTATTCGTCGAAGCACGGTGTACGACATTACAAGGCAGGCACAAAGCGAAGCACAGCAAGCGAAGCGAACCATGGATACAAATTTGTCAGACAAGCTAAGTACAAATGTCCACAGGCAGCAAATAGAAAGGATTACTTAAATGCAACGCCCGCCAACCGTTTTAGTTATTTATCACGTGCGAGACGGCTAGGTGACACCAACAAGGTGATTTTATAATCTAACCATTTAGGAATTGGGAAAGGTTTTCCTTTAGAAGTTTATGTTTAAATGTAATGATAGTTTTGGAGTTGACCGTTACTTCCGACAAGGCATTCCAAGCAGCAATGACCCTATTAGAGAAGAAGTGCGCTCTATATTGAGTCTTGTGTTTTTGCGGACGGAGTTTATAATTATGCCCCCTCGTTCTGTTGTCTCTATTTAAGGTAAAGAAATCTTCAAATTTAATGTCTTCAAGTCTTCAAATCTTCAAATTTGCGGAATGTTTCGGGTGAAAGTTCTCTGAATTGACTCCAGCTGCCTTGTGTTACCAACCATGACCGGATTCCAACACAGGGAAGCATATTCAAGACTGCTTCTAACAAACGCGCAAAATAACACTCTTAACACATTCAAATCTCTAGTGTGAAAGCAGTTTAGTATTGCGGAAGCTCTTAGACCAGCAGCCTTACTAATCTGGTTGCAATGTTCAGTAAAACGAAGATCTTTGGAAACAGTGACGCCCAAGTCACGCATAGTTTCTACCGTAGATAGCTGTGTTCCTTACAGTGTAGTTTGTTCTTTCCTTGCGATTTATACCGAGGTGAAGGACTGAACATTTGGACAGAGAAAGTTGGAGCTGATTTTCGTTGCACCATTGATAAATTGAATTTAGGGAGTTTTGCAGCTTGCTGCAATCGTCTAGTAATTTGGACCGAAAATACAGCTTGCAGTCATCCGCAAACAGTTTGAGCGAAACTTGGTTTGCCACAGAAGTGGGTAGGCAGTCGCAAGGGCCACTCTCTTTATTAAGTACTGTGGAATTCCGTCGGTCCCTGAGGAGAACTTATTGGGCAGCTTAGAGAGCGCTAGATAGTTTTTTTTTTTTTTTTTTTTTGTTTTTTTGTTTTTGTTTTAGTTTGTGTTTTTTTTTTTTTTTTTTTATTTTTTTTTTTTTTTTTTTTTTTTTTTTTTTTTTTTTTTGTTTTTTTTGTTTGTTTTTTTTTTGTTTTGTGGTTTTTTGTTATTTTTTTTTTTGTGTGGTTGTGTTGTTTTGTTTTTTTTTTGTGTTGTTTGTGTTTTTTTGTTGGTTTGTGTTTTGTGGTTTGTTTTGTGTTTGGGTTTTGTGTTGGGTTGTATGTTTTGGTTTTTTTGTGTTTGTTTTATTTGGTGTTTTGGGGATTTTTGTTTTTTTGGTGTTTGGGTTTGTTTGTGTTTGGGTGGGGTGTGGTGGGGTGTTGGGTGTGTGTGATTTGGATGTTGTGGGGGGTTTTTGGTTTTTGTGTGTTTGGTGTTTTGGGTGTTTGGGTGGTGTGTGGTTTTTGGGGGTATTGTATTTATGTTTTTTTTTTTTGGGCTATATGTCAAATTCCGAAAAGTTTGGAGGTAACATGCGTACATGAGTTTGAGAAGACAATTCCAATGGCTCGTTATTGTCTGTGACAAACACTGAAGAGAATTGATTGTTTAAAATGGAGGCTTTTTCAGCATCAGTGTGCCTAAGTTTGTTTTGGGACCTGAGACGGGTTTGTTTTTGGGAGTGCACATTGGTACAAAGCGTTCAATACAGTGATGCAAAATGTTTTTGAAGTGATTCCACATACTAACAGCGTTTGTACATGCTGCGAATAGAGCCACCCAATCTACATAGAATAAGTATTAAGGAAAATTTTGCAGGTGGCTGCAAAAAAAAAGAGAATATGTGACGCTCCTTTAGGCCCAGTTTGAAAAAACGCGGTATTAAAAGTAGCCACTTCATCAGATGATCAACTTCAGTTTGGACAAACCGTGTATAATCGAACCAAGCGCAGCAACACGTCACATATTCGGCGTTTGTTGTGCTCGCTTGGATCACTGGAAAGGCAGTCCAGGCTGCATGAGGACCGAGGCCTTTCATTCCTTGGACTCAGAGACGAGAGCGGGCCTTGTCCTTGACTGGACGTCTACAGATGGCAGTTCCGTCCGTCCATAGGCACAGGCTAACAGAAGCGGAACAAAGATGAACGAGAATCAAAGATTGAATGTAGGGTATACAATGTACTTGGTACTCAAGATCGTGAATTGATGGTGCATATCACTTACTGTAAGGGCAAGCCACATATTAAAAATTTAAGATGGGCAGGGTAGCGAAATTATTTATGCAGAATCTTTGGCTGTGTGCCCTGTGCATCCATGCGATGCCTAATGAATGATGCGCATCGTCAGAGAGATGAAAGAGTTTGTGAGGGTGGATTGATAGTGGTAGTGTTGTGGCTGTGTGCGATGGCTCGCACAACAAACGCCGAATATGTGACGTGTTGCTGCGCTTGGTTCGATTATACACGGTTTGTCCAAACTGAAGTTGATCATCTGATGAAGTGGCTACTTTTAATACCGCGTTTTTTCAAACTGGGCCTAAAGGAGCGTCACATATTCTCTTTTTTTTTGCAGCCACCTGCAAAATTTTCCTTAATACAGTGTTTTTTCGTAAAAGAAAGATTAATCAAAAACACACATACAAACCCACAGCAGCAGACCAGAACGGACGCATGCTCAGTGTTGCACCATAAAGCTTATGAAAAGCGTGTACCACTGTACACATTGTGCGTGCGTGTGTGCGTGCGTGCGTGCGTGCGTGCGTGCGTGCGTGCGTGCGTGCGTGCGTGCGTGCGTGCGTGCGTGCGTGCGTGCGTGCGTGCGTACGTGCGTGCGTGCGCGCGCGTGCGTGCGTGCGGGTGTGCAGATGTGTCATTTTCATGTATCAGGGGCTGTAGCGAGCATTCGTCCATAAACATTTTTCCCAGCTCAAAAAATTACCAAAATTCTGGTAAAAGAACCTAGAAAAGAGACAAAAAATGTGGAATGGACTGGAGACACTGCAGTAAAGCAACGCTGATGGGTTTCCCAAGGGGACACGTGCAAAGGCACAGGCAGGCGTTACTGGGATTCGAACCAGCGACCTCTTGATTTAGGGAACATGGTCAAAAGAAGAATGTGCCCAGTAAACCATAGCTGGCATGTAGCAAGAGTCCCTCTGGCGATTTCATTTTTTGATGTGGAGCATAGATGCCTGCGAGGTTTCCGTCCAATTGATGCAGGCGCGAGTGGGCGACGAACCAAGAAGCTTGTTATGTAAAGTGGGTCCTGCCATCTCCAAAAACTTCTCGGTAATGCACAAGCGTATGGAAGCGTGTTATGACTTAATCGATTCCCCCTTTGAATGCGCTTCTTTTGAGCTATCACGCGCCAGAATTCGTTCAGGAAATGAAAAATAATGCACGATCATAGATCCAAATTTTGCCCAAAATGGGGGTGCGCCAAGAGGGTCGAGCTGCGAAACATGGAAATCGGAGCGCTCCCATTCTCGAAAGTGACCTATTCCAGGTCCAGACGAGTAACTTTCATCATTACAGCACAGCTCTGCGACGAACGGTTGAAGCGTCTATAGCTAACAAACTTTTGGAACAAAACACCTAAAAAATGGCCTTTCGAAGAGCGCTGACAGAGACACGGGCATCGGAGCGCTCCCATTTGTCAAAAGTAACCTATTCCAAGTCCGTACGATTAACTTTTGCCATTACAGCACAGCGGTGTCACGAACGGTTGAAGCGCCTATAGGTCACAAACTTTTTTTGGTCGGATTTGCCGAAATTTTGGTACCCAATATCTCATTATGTGGTTAGAATTTCAAATGTCATGCAAGCGCCCCAGACATTCTTTGTAAAGCTGTTCACGAAAATCAAAAAACATTTGGGGGTTTACTCGGCTTTTTTTCGACTTTTACTCTTGTCGGGTTTTGGCCAAAATAAAACGACTATGTTTCGAAAAATGACCAAATCGGCCATAACTATAGATCCGAAGCACCTAGATAAATTTACCTAGGGGCACAAAATTGCCATCATATACTACGTGCTCACGCCAAGTTTCGTCCCAATCAACAGTAGCGTTCCAGAGCGGCGACCCTAAAAGTGTGTGCAGAACATGAAAAAAAAAACACCACTTTTTTGGAACATTTTTGTACAATTTGTCTTAACGCGTTCGAGTACCAAAACGCGGGACGGCTCATTCGATTCCGGTCTAGAAGGCGGTTCTTTTGAGCTATCATTCGCCACAATCCGTTCAGGCAATCAAGAGTTATAAGCGACTGAAAATTCAACAAACCGCATTGAGGAAGTGCTCACATATTAGGGTTGTACGCTGCCGCGTACACCCTGATTCGTTCATAGCTGTGTAATTCCCATTCACATATACTTACGGTAACTGCTCACTGGTTTATTCGTGTCCAGTGATTCAATAGTTTGAAAAGTGACAGCTAGGTGGTCCGATGATAAACAAGGGGGTTCTACAGTCACAGAGTGTATAATTTGCGGTTGGTTAGATAGCACGAGGTCAAGAATGTTGTTCCCCCGCGTTGGCCGGTCAACATGTTGTTCTAACCCAGCTGAGAGGAAATATTGGAAAACTAGTTTTTCAACTGTGCGTGCATCTGTCCTTTGCTTGAGATCGGTCCAGTCCACGCTAGGCAAATTAAAGTCTCCCACTAGGATAGAGGGGTGGTTGACAGAGAGCGCATTGGTCAGGTACGAGATGAGAGGGGCTGAGTCGTTGGACGACGGTGGTCGATACACATTAGTAATGCGCAAGCGGGTATTCTTTAGATAGAGATCAACAGACAGTGCTTCGAACTGTGGGTGGGATTGAGCTGAGATAGAGACAGCAGAACGAATGCTTTTAGGAACTAGAATGAGACACCCCCGCCTAGACGGCCAGAACGGTCGACTCTGTAGGTGGTATGGGAGGACTGGTTCTCTAGGAGCGCAGCGGGGAAGGTGGCGTCTAGCCACGTCTCGCATATACAGACAATGAAGTTGGCAAGCGCTGTGCAGAGATGCGTACGCAACTGATCCAGTTTTTGTCCATGTCTTAGAGGTTGCGCGTTCAATATATAAAAACACAGGGGGGAACTGGCCCTTGGCCTTGGGCAAGAGAGAGTAGCCGCTTGGTGAGATGACGCGGCAGACACGCGACTAAGATCGATATGGGGATGGGAAAAGGGAAAGGACTGGGAAGTAGGGATGAGCACGGGCCTGCACATCTCGGCCCGGCCCGGCCCGCCAGATAGTCCGGCCCGGCCCGGTCCGCACCCTCAAAATCCAGGCCCGGCCTGGCCCGGCCCGCACCGTCAAAACGCAGGCCCGGCCCGGCCCGGCCCGGCCCGCAAAACGGGCCTGGAATTCCGGCCCGGATCGGCCCACGGGCCCTGCCGGGCCGGTCCGGGCCGGGCCGGCCCGGCCCGGCCCATGCTCATCCCTACTGGGAAGTGGGGACTGTGGCCATGAGCGGCGAGACGCGAGCATTATTCGCGTTCGAATCTACCTGCATCGCACGATTGCACCTACCTAACGGAGCGCTCCTAGGCCTACCAGGGGCGGGTCTACTCGTGCCTACTGCAGCTGGGCAGAGGCCGAAACCGCTAGCAATAATCGGAGCGGCACCACTAACGGCAGGACTGACATGCAGATTTAGTTTAACTGCTGCCGAGCGGGCATACGCGAGCGTAGCTGGTCGCGGTCGGCGCGCAACATGATCTCACCTCTGAAGATGACCTCTGAAGATGACCTCGCCATTCTGGATTCGTCGGTGGCGCTCCTTGTTCAGCAGGGCGTTCTGCTGAACGTAGAACGGCAGTTGCGTCTGGCCAGCCTGCAGGCGATCCGCCAGCAGGGGCCGCATGCAGACCAGGAAGCGCCGGCGGGCGTCCATGTCGTTGAAGGCGATCTTGACGATGCGCGGCCGGTTGTTGCGCGACTGGCCGTGGCGGAAGACGCGCTCGATGCTCGTGGGCGCGATGTGCAGGTCCGCCGCCAAGCGCGCCACCGTGCGTGCGTGCGTGCGTGTGTGCGTGCGTGCGTGCGTGCGTGCGTGCGTGCGTGTGTGCGTGCGTGCGTTCGTGAGTGCGTGCGTGCGTGCCGCAGTTGGTCTTCAGAGGGCCAGCCACGTTTCAGGTGTCTTCTACGTCTCGTTTTAATCGTCTGGCCCCTTGTGCCTCCTTCGCCTGCTCCTGCCGCCCCCTTTGCCGACCACGACAGGTGGGGGCACGCCCCCCCCCCCCCCCGTTTAGAGCCGCTAGTAGTGCGTGCGTGCGGGCCGATGTGTGCGTGCATCTTTGCTGGTGCGTGCGTAGGTGCGTGCGTGCGTGCGTGCGAGCGAGCGAGCGTGCGTGCGCAGGTGGGCACGCCTGGAATGGTTTTTCCTGGTGATATATCTCGGTGTGATCTTGACTTGCGTCATCCTACCTATTCTGGAGGAGGGATCTATAATGGTGTGAATTTCAAAGATGTGGGCCCACCTCACTGACTCGGAGTTGTTCTGGTGGGTGGGGCGGAGGTGGGGGGGGGAGCCGCAGCCGCAGGTTGACAGAGGCAGCGTCGACCGCGCTGGGTCGCTTCGGTTCTATTGTAAACCGATGAGATCTACCCCCATGTGGGCGCGTCTTGCGCTCGCCCCCTCCCCCACTCACTCTCCCCCCTCCCACCACCAGAGCATCGCTTCCCTTAGCGGTGGCGTGGTCGTCTCCTTACTCAGTACGCTCAGATGGAGGGAACTATATGAACACGTCACTACCCGTGTAACACCGACCCACCCGACGCACGAGCCTACACGAGCCTAGACATCCTGCTGGGCCTCAAGTGGCCCAAGCCAGAGCGACAAAACTCGCTCTCGCTCAGTTGTCCAAGAGAGACTCCGATACAGCTTTTCTCACAACACAAACCTTCTGCTAAAAACTACCTCAAAATTGAAATACACTGTACACAGGAGTCGATGATGCTGCCAATGGAAGCTTTGCCCGAGGTGCTCCGTCAGCTGCCGCTGCTGGAGCTGGCCAACTGCCGACTGGTCTGCCGCAGCTGGCGCCGACTCCTGCCCGGCGACGGGCCTTGGCGTGAACTGGACCTGGTCACGCTCGTCCTCCGACGCCACCACATCGTCGGCGTCAAGTTTGGGGTGACCGGCTTCGAGTGGCGACTTCGTGTCTCGGGCCAGCCTGAAGAGACCGTGCTGAGGGACTGCTCCACGGACGCTGCGCGCCACTTCGTCGCCGTGCAGCTGCGCAAGGCGGACGGCGCCCGCGTCACTGGCGTCACCCTGGAAGCATCGGGCTGCCTGGACCTGTGGCCCTCGTCGGTGCTTTTCAGCGCCGCGCCCTCAGCTGGAGGGCAGGAGTGTCTGCTGCAGCAGCTGCAAGGGGCCGTCAACCAGCCCCTGGATTCAGATCCTGCTCAGAGGGTCTGGGAGGCCGTCGACGTCTGCTGTGCAAGTCTGGACACGGTCGGCGTCGGCGAGGGAGTTCGAGTTGAGCAGTCTCCATTGAGAATGCAACGTCTGACGGAGATGCACAATCTCTGCTTCTCTGAGCTACCATCTCCATCGTTGATTTTTCGCCTACGCAGACTCCAGTTACATCAGGCGCTGCCAGTTCCCTCAGGCGATGACGTCGCACTGCCGAATGTCAGGCAGTTGATCTTGGGAAGCTCCGTTTGCGCCACGGAATCGACTCTGCTCAGCTGCTGCAGTCGCTGACGCCAAACGTTGAAGAGTTGGTCGTCCATGAACTGTGGCTCAACGTGAGCGCTTCTGCGTCGTCGTGTCTGCTTTCCTCACCTGGCATATGGCGAGGGCTAGTCGGAGCCGTCCCGAAACTGACCTACCTTCGCGTCGAGCTCCTGGACTCTCTACCAGAATATGGGAACGCTCGAGTTGGACGATTTGGCAGCTCATCGAGCACCTTTGCAAGCTGCGTCCGCACGGTGGCGGCCTGCGGGTGGCCTCCCCCTACGTCGACTTTCTGCGAGCGCTGGATTGGGCGCCTTGGGGCTTGCGCCTTTCGAGGGACACGTGCGTGTTCCGAGAAACGATCGCGAACGCGAGCGTCGACACCGGAGATTCTTGCGGGACTGGCACATCAAGGAAATGTAGGGCCAGGCAGAGCCTTGGACGTCTTAGACCAAGCATTCTACGTTACTAGGTAGTTATGACAAGAGCTGACGACGTGGATCCTGGAACGGCGATGCGACGTGTTGTGCTTGTTGCTCTGCTGTGGCGTTGTGCTCGTGTGCTTTCTTTATGGATTCTACCTGAATCTGTCAATTTGGTTCAATGTCATCAACTTTTCTAATTTTTTTACGTGCTGGGGGGAGGAGGGAGCAATGCCGACCGAGACTGCTGTATGTGTACCCCTTTCTCCCGACTGCTCCCTGACTGGCCACTGGCCCCCAGCTATCCCATCGACAACTATCTCACCCGCCACACCGGAGCAATGCCGACTGACACTACTGTATGTGTACCCCCTCTGGCGGTAGACCATAATACTCCTCTGCGCCATATGCTGTTGGCGTAGTCGACCCCCGACTGGCTGAGCTACCGTGTATCAGGGTTAATCTAAGTATTGTGTTGCTTCTTTTGCCATTTTCAACGCAGCGCACCCTGCCGGGGGGGGGGGCGCACACTCTCTGGCCTATGTCCTGGGCTCTCTAGGGCGGAGCATGGCCTAGTGGTAGAGAAGCGGCCTCTTGCGCGGACGGTTGCGGGTTCGATTCTTGAGGGACGCAATTCGGGATCCCAGTCAGTTGAGTTTCTCGTGCTGCGGCGGCCCTAGATTGCAGATGGCGTTCTCCGACTTCTTTGGTTACAGTTTGCCTGGACAGGAAGGCGTCGGAGCGGGGAGCGGCACCGTGGTGCTGGGCTAAGCAGGCGGCGCCGCGAGGACCAGTTGCGGCCGAGGTGGACGGCGCGCTGCGCCGTACTAGCGATTTTCGAACTGCGGCGTCAATGTTGTCGGTTCCTAGAACGGGGCGTTGCGCGTCGGCTGGGCATTTCGCGGGTCACTCTAGTCGCCCCTGACCGTGCGCGCTGTGTTTGGTGTGTGTGGTGCTTGTAATTGGAAGATTGGGTGACATCTCGCCCAACGACATTTCGTCCAACAACATTTCGCCCACGACATCTCGCCCAACGACATTTCGCCCATGCGACAACTCGCCCAATGACAATTCGCCCATGCGACATCTCGCCCAATGACATTTCGCCCAATGACATTTCGCCCAATACATGTAGTAACTACTTCAATGCAAGTTCATACAATTCCGTCAATAAGATGCGAATTCGTTGCTCGTCGTTGCCCCCGAGTGAACATGAGGAAGCGTGGCCGCAGACGTTCGGAAAGCGCTGAGAGACGCGACGATAGTGTTTTTTTTCCCGGTGGGTCTAGGTGCTTGTCGCGTCGGCTCTGGCGTTGAATCTGTGGCTCAGCGCGCCGTTGCTTTGCAGCTCTCCTTGACCGCCACCTCCAAAACGCGCAGCAATGTGGCGCGAATGCAGCGTGTGGTGGCGGCTTGCGGCCTGAGGGAGCGAGCAGGTCCTCGCGTATCGCTGTAGGACGCGCGCAACTACAAGTTGACGAGTAGAGAGCTCTGTGGCGTAGCGATATTTGTGAGAAGCCAGAAGCCAGAATCAGATGATACAAGCCTGATGCAGAGCATTGTGGCGCGGGCTTTAAAAGTCGCTGTATTGGGCGAAATGTCGTTGGCGAAATGCGCATGGGCGAATTGGTGGGGAGGGCTGGGCGAAATGCGTTGGGCGAGATGCTGGGCGAAATGCGTGGGCGAAATGGTGGGCGAGATGGCATACCTAATTGGAAGTCTGTGTTTAAGTGGGCGTGAACGTCGTGCTAAAACCGTTCGCGTTCGTCGCGCACGCGTGCCTTATGAACCATGCGAGTTGGTCGCGCATGCGTGCCTGCGCACTGTGTAATATGAATTTCAAAGATGTGGGCCCACCTCACTGACTCGGAGTTGTTCTGGTGGGTGGGGCGGAGGGGGGGGGGGGGGAGCGAGCTGCAGGTGGAGGCGCGTGGACGGGGGCGTCGCTCATTCGTGAGATGGTGTGCGACAAGCGCAGCCACCGCCACGCCGACCGCCGCTGCCGTCCGCCGTGCCAACCGCCGTGGACGCTGCCGCCAGGACAACCGCCGACACCAAATTTATTTTTGCCAACCCTTCAATTGAAACTGCATCCGCAGCACCGCAATTTCGTATCGCGCGTTCCTCAATTCTGTCCCAGCTTGCGGATGCCCAGTAGGCGTGCCGGTACTAGCGCATCTCTTGGTGGGTGGCCCCACGAGCTAGGAGGCGCGCCTTGCGCTGGATCTCTTGAGGCATCGTGAAGCGCCAAATGGGGCGGTTCCCGCCGATCTGGCTTGATGCTGTGTGGCAGCGGCGAAGTTGGGCGGTGGAGGTGGGCAGGCTGCGTCACTGGATGAGAAGCGAGGGGGGCCGGCTGGGCCGCCGGTAGCTTGCCTGAGTGCTCTGAACCAGTCGCGCTGGCTGCAGCTAGGGTCGCGGCGTCGCCACAGCGTCGACCAGTGGCGGCTCTGACGAGCAGCTGCACGTTGCGCTCCTTGCCAAAGATGAGCAGGCGATCGTTGCCAGCAGCCGCTCCGCTGTCGTAGAGAAGAAAAGCCTCCGCCGCGTCCTGGGCGCCGCCGCCCATTGTACAGCAAGCCAACCCGCCCCCCTCGCCCCCTCACTGCTGCTTGAATGCGTAAGCCTAGTATCATGGCACTGTAGAGATGCATCTGACGAGGCGGCGAGTTGCGGGGCGAGAGGCAGCGGGAGTTGCCGCGGCGGCGCGGCGAGTGGCGCGGCGAGTGGCGCGGCGAGTTGTCCTATTCCGGATGAGATCTACCCCCATGCCCGCGCGTCTTGCGCTCGCCCCCTCCCCCACTCACCCTCCTCCCCCCTCCCACCTCGCTTGGCGGTGGCGTGGTCTTCTCCTTACTCAGAACGCTCAGATGGAGGGAACTATATGAACACGTTACTGCACCGCCGCGTAACACCCACCCACCCACCCGACGCACGAGCCTACACGAGCCTAGACATCCTGCTGGGCCTCAAGTGGCCCAAGCCAGAGCGACAGACTCGCTCTCGCTTGGTGTTCAGTTGTCCAAGACAGACTCCGATACAGCTCTTCTCACAACGCAAACCTTCTGCTAAGAACTACCTCCAAATTGAAATACACTGTACACAGGAGTCGATGATGCTGCCAATGGAAGCTTTGCCCGAGGTGCTCCGTCAGCTGCCGCTGCTGGAGCTGGCCAACTGCCGGCTGGTCTGCCGCAGCTGGCGCCGACTCCTGCCCGGCGACGGGCCTGGCGTGAACTGGCCTGGCGCTCGTCCTCCGACGCCACCACATCGCGGCGTAAGTTTGGGGTGACCGGCTTCGAGTGGCGACTGTGTTGGGCAGGAAGAGGGAGGACGGGACGGCGCGCACTGGGGAGTGCGCAAGGCGGACGGCGCCGCGACTGGCGCTGGAAGATGGGCTGCTGGATGGGGGTGTAGGCGCGCCTAGCTGGAGGGCAGGAGTGTCTGCTGCAGCAGCTGCAAGGGGCCGTCAACCAGCCCCTGGATTCAGATCCTGCTCAGAGGGTCTGGGAGGCCGTCGACGTCTGCTGTGCAAGTCTGGACGCGGTCGGCGTCGGCGAGGGAGTTCGAGTTGAGCAGTCTCCATTGAGAATGCAACGTCTGACGGAGATGCACAATCTCTGCTTCTCTGAGCTGCCATCTTCATCGTTGCTTTTGTGCCTATGCAGACTGCAGTTACATGAGGCGCTGCCAGTTTCCTCAGGCGATGACGTCGCACTGCCAAATGTCAGGCAGTTGATCTTGGAAAGCTTCAATAGTGGTGCCACGGAATTGGCTCTGCTCAAGCTGCTGCGGTTTCTGACGCCCAACGTCGAAGAGCTGGTGGTCCAAAAACTGCGGCTCGACCTGAGCGCTCCTGCTACGCCATCGTGTCTGCCTTCCCCGCCTCGCATATGGCGAGAGCTAGTCGGAACCGCCCCAAAACTGACTTACCTTCGCGTCAAGCTCTTAACAATTTACTGCCAGCACATGGGAGCGCTCGTGTTGAACTTGGACGAGCTACTAGCTCGTTCGAGAGCCCTTGCGAAGCTGGCGGCAGCCCAGTGGCCGGCCATGACGGGTCGGCCTCCCCTCTACGTCGACTTTCTGCACGAGTACTGGCAGGTGTCATCAACTGGCGGACACACCATCCGGGCCTCGACGCCTTTCGAGGGACACGTGCTCGTGCCTGGCAACGACCGCGAGCGCGAGCGTCGCCACCGGAGATTCTGGCGTGACTGGCACATCAAGGCAATTTAGGGCCAGACAGAACATTGGACGTCTTAGGCCAAGCGATCCAATTGGTACTGCACGATGACAGACGATACGATGACGAGAGACGTCGACGTGGGTCCTGCAACGGCGATGCGATGGACGTGGATGTGTTGTGCTTGTTGTTGCTCTGTTGCGTTGTGCTTTGTGGATTCTACCTGAACTCTCCGTCCCTCCTTTGCGGCACTACCTAAATACTCCTCTACGCTATCCGCTCGATAGTCGAGCCTAGCGTTGGCGTTGTCGAATGTCGACCCCGGACTAGCTGAGCTGCCGTGTAAACGGGTCCTTGTGTTGTGTTGTACTGCGTTGCTTCTTTTACCATTTTCAACGCACACTGCACGCATTGCTGGCGCAAACGGGACTTGTGCCTGTTGGCAGTTTGCGCCGTTTACGTATAGGTATGCGTGCGCGTACACGCTGCAAATTAGCGAGTGGGCGAAAGAAAGAGATGTATGTAGGGAGTGAGCGCGCATCCTCTCTGGTTGACATTACACTCTGCCTTGCGGTGTTCACGTTGCAGGACGCACAACTTTACATATACCTACCTGTATTCTAAAGCATTCGCGTCACGCAGCAGTATAAGAGCGTGGGTGTTCGGGTGATGATACCATGGACCTGGTGTCCTTAATCGCCACTGCAATCTTTGGCTTTCCTATCTTGGCCAACGCTCAAGATTTTGGCCCACCATTTCTGTTCCCCGCAGGCGAGGGGATTGGTGGAATTGCATTAAATTTATTCGCACATTTTATGTACCTATGTTTCGTTGCCAAATTTACAAAGTAAACCGTAACTCGCTCTCGCCCTTCTCCATACCACTGATGAAAAACAAAAACACCAGTTCCGCCAATCCCTTACGAGGAGGGCCTCAGGACTTGACGGTCAGAGACGCGATCATGATCAACCTGCTCTACAGGGCCACCCTGGAATACGGGGACCAGGGCGCTGCCGAGCTGCAGCGCCGCGTCGACGCCGCGGCCAGAGTGCCGCCCCAGAATCCCTTCGAGGAAGCACAGCTGCAGGCTGAGGCTGCCGCTGCCGCTGCAGCGGCTGTCAACCCTGCAGCTGCCAGCAACCAAAAGCCGAGTGGTGCGGCTTTTGAAGGCTTCCCTGGGGACGACTCAAAGCCTGCAGCAGCGGGTGGCCAGCCTGATCAGGGCCAGCCAGCACCAGAGGCGCGAAAACCGCCAGGAGAGGCATTTGCTGGCTTCCCTGGGGAGGACTCAAAGCCTGCAGCAGCGGGTGGCCAGCCTGGTCAAGGCCAGCCAGCACCCCAGGCGCAGAAGCCACCGGGAAAGGCGTTCGCAGGCTTCCCAGGAGACGACTCATCACCTGCAGCGGATGGCCAGCCTGGTCAGCCGGCAGAGGCGCACAAACCGCCTGGAGAGGCGTTCGCAGGCTTCCCAGAGGATGACCAAGACTCGAGCCCTAGTGCTGCAGGTACACAGACAAGCGCACAGAGCATCTGCAAAAGTTCACTGAAGAGTACAGTGGAGGTGTCATTTCAGAAGCCAACAAGCCGCCTGTGAAGCCGCCTGGAGAACCATTCGCCGGCTTTGACAACGTCAGAGGTGGGTTTTATAAATTCATGAATCATACAGGAAACCCCAAATCTCAACTGGCACTACTGATCCAACCAAACTATTGAATTCGAAGAGTTTAGGATAGAGATGGTTAGAATAGTCTTCTTCATAAGATAATTCGAATGGTTTTCTTGACTAGAAGGAGCATTTTTGTCTACAAAACAATTGTGACGTCCAAGTACGGTGGGTATAAACAAGCATTCATAAAAGATGCGTTTGTCGCAAGAGTTATATGTATAATGGTACTCAAAACACGATACTGGAGCCACATGGTGCACTGCAGGGTATGTAAGGGTGTTTTTTTTAAATTATCACATTTCTTTTTTGAATAACTTTCGTTTCCTTTGTCGGATTGTTATAAAATTTGGAACACTTATACACAAGACTTTGGGATTTTGTCTGAAAAAAGAATCGTCGAATTCGGTTGAGGATTCCGCGAGTTATGGCGCTCCAAATCAGATGTCGCCTTTTGGGCAGATTTTACAAACTAAACCGTTTGTATCGTAATTGTCCAGTACTGTATGGCAAATTTCAAACGCCAAACTTTTCTTTTGGCTGGCGCAGCTTGTCTAATACGGTCGGCGAACAGTATTCTGTGCTGCTGCTCGACTGAAACCGCCCCCTCTCCATCCGCCCTCCCCCACTCCATACCAACCCAATGGCCCAGGTTGTTCGCCATGTGAAATCTGCCCAAGAAGCGACATCTGATTTGGAGCGCCATAACTCTCGGAATCCTCAACCGAATTCGACGATTCTTTTTTCAGACAAAATCCCAAAGTCTTGAGTATAAGTGTTCCAAATTTGATAACAATCCGACAAAAGAAACAAAAGTTATTTAAAAAAGAAATGTGATAATTTAAAAAAAACACCCTATACCTTTAGAAAACTTGCTGTGTTCGTCGCACAGATGTCACTAATGTGCATGCGAGAATTGTCCAGTAACGGCCACCACTCACTCATTGCACTTCAGACAACCAGCACCCAGTTGGCGCTGGCCTTCCAGACGCTTCCAATCCAAATCCTTTCACAAAAATCGCCACCAAGCGGCCAGACAGAAAAGTGACAGTGCCCGCCGGAGCGCCTAAGACCCGCCCAACGACAAAGAACCCTTTCGAAAACATCAGTACGAAAAGAGCTGCACCAGTTACGTTCCCAAAAGTCACTGGACCACCCATTGTGATTCCCGAAACGCCGCCCGCGCTACCGGAGGATCCTGGAGATTACTTGGAACTCGAAAAGGACATCGAGTAAGGCTCAGTTTGAGCTTATTTAAATGCATAGGTTTCAACTGCATTTTCATTTTCCTTCAACTCAAATGCATTTTCACGATATTCAGCGCCGAGCTAGACCGACTAGTCGGCAACCGCGCCTCCAATTCGGGGTCTTCAAACCAGTCTCCTGCAGCCGACCCAAATTTTGGCAAGTTGCCAGGATTTTCGGTGCCAAAACCGGTTCGAGGAGATGACAACCAGCAACAATCGCAGCCCGCTCAAAAGACGCCCCACTGGCAGCAAAATTGGGGCCCGAGACCGGTGTTGCTGCGACACTTAACCGGACAGCAAATACCAAGATTCGGCGGATAAAGACGACGTGTAATTTCTTGCCTGTAAAATTATTTCAAATGTACTGTACATGCATGATTTATTTCACTGTTGACTGTACACGCGGCGTCCACTGCAAAAAAGTGTTCACGCACTACTACCCGTGGCTGGGTTTTCTGTTGACACCGCAAGCGCCCAAGAGACAACGATTGGAGCATTTTAGGACAGCACTACAAAAATCATGAAGTTGAATTGCTTACCAGTCAAGCTCACAGTCAATGTCTATAGTCGAAGCTGCGTTTCCAAATTTTTTTCGTGTTTGATCCCATGTAATGAGGAAAGGGGAGTGAGCAGGGTTCCCCAACCGTTTGCTCCATTATGGTCCGGACTGGATCCCGCACTCTTGTCCGTTTGCCCAAACCCCATCTTTTGCATCGCCCCTTCATGTACTTCGTGCATTGGTTTACGGTCGGCTTCAGTGCTTGCATCAACAAAAACATTGATTTGATTTGAATCGTTCAATAAAAAAAGTGCGGCAAATGCATCTGAGAGCACGTGAGTGTGACCCTTCATGCAACAACAAATCGGAATCCAAATTTATATCTGAAACGACACTTTGATACCTTGACCGCGCTTCGACTTCGCTACCGTAGCCTTTCCGTCCGTGTTCGCTGAAATGAATACGCAAATTTTTGATAGCAGAGAAAAAGCTTATTTATGTTAGCTGACTTAAAAAAAAAGAGTTCAAACGTTCGATTTTTTATTTGACGACTGATCAATTCCCAGTGAATCGGAAGTATTTCGCACGCACACTCGCTGTCGGATGCTCTGTACCCACTCGTCTTTTATTTTTTGCTTAGATTTTTTAATTTAATTTTTAATGAATTTTTAAATAATTTTTTAATGAAATGGCGCACTTTTTATCACCGCTCCGAAAGTGGCCTTCGGCCTATGTTCCTGCTCCCGTTTCGACTTTGATTCCCGCTCCTTTTCGGAGAATGCGTCGAAAAAATCTGCGATGGTCGCGCGGTGCCAGCGCTTGCTGTTGTCGGCCTCGGTCTTGCTGATGTAAATTCGACACTTGGATGGCGTGTCAACGCAGTCTAAATCGGAGTACCGTAGTTGCTCCAATAGTGCCCACTGGTCAGTATTGTTTTCAACCTATTGTGTTCGACGTTTACCATGTAGAGATACGCAATTCAATCGAACGAGAGCTGACGAAGAAACGGTCGACGAATTTCAGCTGTGATTGCGGTTGCGACATTCCTTCATGCAGGCACGGGGGTGGGGGTTCTAATTGGGGGAATTACGGGTGATCCTATGTCAGGCAGTTGAATGAGTACATGCTGCGCTGTCAATTCATTTTATTCAACATGCTTCTTGTAGAACACCTAGCGGAGAACAACCTAAGTAGGTAGGCGGGAGTAAAACCGCGGAAAACAAGTACATAACATACCCAAAAGGAAATTGTGACGTCATAGGTAGGTAACTTTCTACAATGGTACATGGCGTACCTTGCACGAGTTGGTGCCTGCGCTCCCGTCCGCTGTCCCTTTTCCTTCTCCGCTTGAAGGGTTGCGCGCCGGCTGTCTGGGCGCTCTCGTTGCCGCTGGCCGATGACGTCGTGTAGGTGTAATCGCCCACCGCCAAGGCCACGGAGTTGGCGCAGCTGCCGTTGCCCTTTGCACCGGCCCTCGTCGTGATCGAGGCGTTCCCCACTGCAAGGGGTCCGGTCTAGGTCTGTCTGCACGCACCGGCACGCACGCACGCACCGGCACGCACGCTCGCACGCCCGCACGCGCGCCCGCACGCGCGCACGCGCGAACCAGCACGCACGCACGCGCCGGCACGCACGCACGCACGCACCAGCACGCACGCACCGGCACGCACGCACGCACCCGTGTTGCCAGCGTATCCATCGTGAAGATTCGTGTCAACTGCCGCTGTCGACGTAGCATTTTCACCGCAGCCCGTCGAGTTGCTGAGCCCTGCGCCGAACGCCGCTTCGCCTTGTTTGGTTGTCTTCAGAAACGTCTCCGCCCGAACTTCCGAGCCATTGGGTCCATTGGCATCGCCCATGGCATTTACCGCACCCGCTGAAAGGTGGATGGTTACGTAATCTATCGTACTATATTCCAGTTACTGTAAATCAGCAAGTTTTGGGACAAGATAGAACAAGCCTAGAACGAAACGAGCAGACACTATGCACCATTACGAATTTATTATCGGCTTTTTTGTCCCAATTTATCAATTCTTCATGCGCAATACTAAATCGTTACGATCAGACCGTTCTGATTCGAATCCGCATAAATGTGCACCAAAAACCCACTCGTTTTTCTCGGACCGGTTTCTACGAAAATCGTGTTGATCAACCGGACTGCGCTTCTGCCCTCTTTGCTTGCTGCGCGTAGGTGGCCCTTTGAAACCACTTCCGAGCGATTGTTCGTCGAGTACTTGACGTCGGCCGTAAGGTTGCCGTGCGTCGTCACATTCCCAAAAGTGGCTAGCTGACCTTGGGCGACCGCGACTGAACGGGAACTCGTTCGGACGTGCGGGGGCATTATTGAAGGAAACGGACTTTTGCAATTTCATTCAACCTCGAACTCTCAAACGGGTGAAACGGATTTTGCAATAGCAATGGCTAATTCTACAGTGTTCTAGGGCATTTCTCCACCCCCCTCCCACATTTCAGGGGCGAACGTACTGCGTAGCATCGTGCCCGGAGCTCTATTAGAGGGGGCGCTACAGTAAGACTTACGGGTTTTTTTAAAACTTTATTTTTACGACAACCACCGACACAGCACAATGGCCGTAAACTGGATCACAAGATCACAGGGCGGCGCCGTATACATAACAGTGGGCGTTGTTCTGCCGCGAGGCAAGGTGGGCAACCACCTGGCACTGATTTTTGGCCGAAGCCACGGTACAGCCAGAAACCGGAGCTGTGGTTTAACCCCTTGCCCAAGGTGGTAGCCGTGGTCTTGCCCAGCAAGGAATCGAACCCCCGACCTCGCGGTCAGGAATCCAACGCCTTGCGGACTACGCCACAGCCCCATACGCCACAGCCCCTACTCCACAGCCCCTTAAAAAGTTTTTTTTTTTTTTTAAAAAAAGTAAGACTTACGGTACCTGTTGGAGTGCCATCGTTGTCGAGAGTGTTCGTAAAGGCCGCGACATTGCCAGTCTTGTTCGATCCGTCTATTTTCAGTTGTGAGTTCGACTCAGCGATAATTCCCTCATCAGAATGCACCAAAACTGCACTCGAGCCACTCGTCTCAACGTTGGTGCCGTTTTGAGCGTCGCCGGAGCTGGAACCCCCGGCGATGGCCGCTGCAAGTAATTGCTTCGTTCTCAAAAGGGCAATACCGTAAACCCCATAATTAGCCCCCGGAGGCTAATTGTTTCGTTCGAGCTCTAGGAGGGTGTATAATTATAGGGGGGGGGGGGCTTATTGGGGGGGCTTATAAACTGGAAGTGCCGATGTGTGGGAAGCTTTGTGGGCGGAAAGGCGCGTGGAGACGATTTTTAAAGGAAAAAGGCGCTGCGCACACACGCTGGTACACTCTAACACACTCTGACACAGAATCACATGCACATACACGTACATACATACACATACGCAACCATACATACACCCAGACATAGAAAATGTCGCCTTTCAAACGATGGTCCATTTAGGGAGGGGTGTAAGTATAGGGCGGGGGGCTTATAAACTCAAAGTGGTCTTAGGACGGTGTATTATTATAGGAGGGGGCTAATTATAGGGGGCTAATTATAGGGTTTACGGTATGTTTTGCGGCCTGCGTACACTCGGCGAATACAAACGGACTGAAAATTTCGAAATGTATGCCTACCGTATTTGTGATTTGTTCAGTTTATTTACTCTCTAATTCCAACGACGTCTTTTGAAACCAGCTGGGAGCTGGTCGCGAAATGCTTTACCGGCGGTCCCATTTGAGGCTTGCACTGCATGGTTCATTTCGGTGCGGTTTGTACCGACGGATTTTCCGCTGGCCAGTTGACTGACGTAGCCGCTGCCGTTGTTCCGATCGATAGTTCCGTGCACGCTTACCGCCGTGACATTTGAACCGTAGCCATCGACTGAACCGCTCCCGGTGACGTCTAAAGTTTCTGAGATCTGAATTTGAAACTGAAGTCTCAAATGCTTCGTCAAACTCAGCGATTCCTACATTGCGTGTGGTACTCGCAGTGACCGCTGCATTTTTACGTTTAGATAAAACATGTACAATACACGTCGCTGGACTACTGAGATTTCCGTGGAAAGGAGAAAGAAAGGAGAAATTCGCCAATGGTACCCCATTTCAATCGGAGAGGGAGATACTGAAGCTTCAACCTTAAAATTTGTATGGATAAAACAAATTTCACAGTCTGAATTGCCGAATTTGCAGCGTTTTTGGTCTTCTTTCCCCCATTTTACGGTCGATTTTCCGGTCGATTTTACGAGTCGCCAAAACGTCTCTTATTAATGGGAGTAGCTGGAAAGAATCCTATCTAGAAGGTTTACGGTATAGAAACGTGTCTCTCGCTTTCATGCTTTCGTGTCTCTGTCTACAGTAACTCTCCAATAGGAAGACCTACTGTGGTCTCCGTTGTCGACTTGTTGTTCCACTGCCGCCGTTGCGCCGTCACCCTGAGACACGCCCTCGGATGCCCCCGTAATCACAGTCTTTTGATGGTTGCTGCCGCTTTTGTGCAGAATGGACGACAAAGTCTTTGAGATGCGGTTCGCATTGGTAATCGCGTTGCTCCAGGTGTGAACTGCGAAAGGAAGGTTATGGAAGATAGGGTAAGGTGCTGTTTCGCTCTCTCGCACTTGTTGTGGTCGGATTGACGGCAACGTAAGGTGGCCCATACATATGCATACCCATCTTCATGAGGCCTTCCTGTCTAGAGGCACTAGATAGTAGACACGAGGGTCGCCCAAAAACATCTGCACTGCAGTCTAGGACAGCGACAGCACGAGAGAAAATCGATTGAAACTACTCGCTCGGCGGCGGGCTGCGGCGCCAAAACGTGCCAAACATACCTGGCTTTCCAATTGAAATTTATACAGATAAAAATTTTAGACCTTGCCCCCCCCCCCTCTGTCAGAAAATCCTAGATCCGCCAATGCACCGCTCTAGTGCCTCCATGCACCATCAATCAAGAATGGAACGCTAGCTCACTTGCACACGATTATGGATAGTGCGACTCACTTCGTTTCGTTGCCCCAAAGCTGGGAGCCACTACGCTGCTTCCCCCAGTTTCCGACTGGGTTCGACCCGTGCCGATGGAACGCGCGCTCATCCTTATCAGAACGGCCAATTTGTTTTTCATCGCCTCGATTGAACTGAACGCGCTCGTCTTGGTCAGTTGACCAGCGGCTTTCGCATCCGTGGCGCTGCTGCCGCCTAGACTTTTCAACAAAACAACTTTTAACAAACAACTTTTTAAAAGGCGTGCGTGCGTGTGTGCGTTCTTGGCGTGCGTGCGTGCGCGCGCGTGCGTGCGTGCTTGGCGTGCGTGCGTGTGTGTGTGCGTGCGTGCGCGCGTGCGTGCGTGCGTGCGTGCGTGCGTGCTTGGCGTGCGTGCGTGCGTGCGTGCGTGCGTGCGTGCGTGCGCGCGTGCTTGGCGTGCGTGCTTGGCGGGCGTGCGTGCGTGCGTGCGTGCGTGCGTGCGTGCGTGCGTGCGTGCGTGCGTGCGCGCGTGCTTGGCGTGCGTGCGTGCGTGCGTGCGCGCGTGCGTGCGCGCGTGCGTGCGCGCTTGGCGTGCGTGCGTGCATGCGTGCTTGGCGTGCGTGCGTGCTTGGCGTGCGTGCGTGCTTGGCGTGCTTGGCGTGCGTGCTTGGCGTGCGTGCGTGCTTGGTGTGCGTGCGTGCGTGCGTGCTTGGCGTGCGTGCGTGCGTGCGTGCTTGGCGTTCGTGCGTGCGTGCGTGCTTGGCGTGCGTGCGTGCGTGCTTGGCGTGCGTGCGTGCGTGCGTGCTTGGCGTGCGTGCGTGCGTGCTTGGCGTTCGTGCGTAAGGTACGTTCGCACGCGCTCACCGTCAATCTTGCCGTTGTTGTGCCCTATGACCAAGCCGGCTGTGCCGCTCGATTCAGACAAGCTCTTGCCTTCGCTATCCGCGGTGACGTTGACCGTTGCGGCGACGGGCGAGCCGCCCTCTCCCATCTGGGATGACTCAGCCCTAGTTATTTTGGTGTCGCCTTCCGCTTTTGCGTCACCGCTAACGGCGATCGCTGAAGCAGTCGATTTCATTTTAGTTTTTTCTAATAAATTAGAAGACCAAGGCAATGTAAAAAGTTCCAACGTTTTGTACTAAATTAGGTAGAAGACAAAACCACTGTAAATAGTTCCTACTTCCTCGCTTGCGCCGATTCGCCAGCGACCTCGCGGAAATAACTGTCGCCATGCCAACAACGACCGTCAGAAGAATTCCAATTTTTAAGTCCATTTTGCACAATGCTGTCGCACTCTACCCGTCGTTGAGTACGCAAACGGCAGAGAAGCAACGAACGAACGGAGAGAGATATGCAACACCAGTATTCGGCGTCGTCGAAACTCCCGCACGTGTGTGATTCCACTACGCGCAGAGCAGGTATAGGTGTAGGTATCGCCGCTCGTTTGCGCGTCTGCCCACCCACAACAATTGGCGGCGGGCCTGACATAAGCCGCTAAATCCCCTCCCCTCCCCTCCGCAAGCATTCCCTTCGCGTTTGCGCGTGTGACGAACCTGCTGGGCGATTCTTCGCACGCACGCACGCACGCACGCGCAGACGGACACGCACTGACGAACGTACGCGCGCGCACTGAGACGTATGTAAGCGAGAAGGGAAAGTCGAAACCGGACGCTCAGAGTCGTGGCATTGACCCAATTTTTGCGCAGAATGCGGCGTGAATTAATGAGAGGCGAATTCGGGCATTGCAACGAACCAGCCATTTCCACTGATCGGCATTTGCATCGCAGTTAGCGAGCCGGCTACCGACCCACAGTATTTGAGTGAGCACTCAGCACATTTTTTTTGTGTTTCATCTTCGAATTCCGTAGCGCAAGTGCTACCATATCTGACTGGGTGGGTTGAAGCACTTTCCAAAGGCTGTCTGGAGCGACCTACCGCAAACCCTATGATTAGCCCCCAACCCATCATTAGACCCCCCATGACTATACACCATCCCAAGACCACTTTCAGTTTATAAGCCCCCCCCCCCCCCCCCTATAATTATATCACTATCCCTTAATGGACCATCGTCTAAAAAGCGCATTTTTCGCCTCCACCCGCTTTCCGCCAACTTCCCCACGCATCGACCCTTCCACTTTAATAACCGCCTCATAATTAGCCCCCCCCCTGGCATACACCCTACTAGAGCTCGAATAAAACAATTAATTACCCCACCGGAGGGAGGGCTAATTATAGGGTTTATGGTACGTATAAATGTACGTAAGGTATATACTGTACATGCCAGTGCACCTTGCGCCGAGCGCACCATGGGGCACTATTGGAGGGAATACCGTATATCATTGGGTTCGGTGGTACACATCTACGGTAGTGCAATGCCAATGTGCAGTCAGTGGCACACAATTGACATTCGGCCAACTCAACGCGCCATTACGAAACTCCGACTTTCACACCAACGAGGGCGCAACATTGCAACGCGAACGCAGAGAGTACAGTGCATAATCAATACCCCGCGAGTAAAGAAAGAATTCGCGCAAAATTCAAATTGCACTCGTACAATACGACAGAGGTACGTACCGTAAGACGCGCAACGAACGCCGAGGGTTCAAAACAATTTTTTTACACTTAAATCGATACAAGACACCCTGGGCGCTCAGTGAAAAAAATTCACAGGAATGCTGCAATGCCCATGATTGCGAACATCGCAAGAATTTCAAAGAAAGAAAAACAACAAATCGTCAGAGATACGTAGGCATGCGGAGAGGAAAGGAGCATCACCCAGAAAATTCAATTCCTAATTTATTCGCCATTGTTTTTCGTTCCAAAAGATTTCCATTTAATTCATTGTTCCACCACAAGAAAGCGAGAACCATAACCAGTGAGTTCTTCAAGTGGGTGTTGAGCAGCGCAATCTTTCGTTTGTGCTTTTTCTTTTCTTTTCTTCTTCTAGGATTAAAACGGCATTCCGATTCTTCCCTCCAAAAACGGTTCAATCTTCCGCCATGATGATGCGTAGCGTGTTCGTGTGGCCCGCTCCTAAACAGTGTGTGTGTGTGTGTGTGTGTGTGTGTGTGTGTGTGTGTGTGTGTGTGTGTGTGTGTGTGTGTGTGTGTGTGTGTGTGTGTGTGTGTGTGTGTGCGTGCGTGTGCGCGCCTGGCGGTGGGTGCTTCATAACGGTTCGTGCGTGCCGGTGCGCGGTGGTGCGTGCGTGCGTGCTTGCGTGCGTGCCGGTGCGTGCGTGCGTGCTGGTGCGTGCCGGTGCGTGCGTGCGTGCCGACAGACGGACCCTTCCTCCAGCCGGTGACGACGACGAGGAAGTCGCCCTTGTGAATGAAGCCGCGCGACTTGCCTATGGAGATACCGTAGTTGATGCGGTTGTCCACGTCAGTAGGCCAGTCCGCGTGGCGCGTCTCTGGAAATGACGAAAATGGCAAGCGTGTATGCGGCGCATCTGCTGGTAATTACACAGCGCAAGCGGGATTCGCAAGCTCGGGAGGTACGGTACATACATAATAGAGGTTCGTCATCTGAGCAGGCACGCACGCACGCACGCAAAGACAGGTAGCAGTACGTTTCTCGTAGTGTATGGGAAACAGTCCATAGTTGAGGTGCATCTGTCGGCAGGCCTGCGCGCTCCTCGCTATCGCCAGGATCGGGCAGAGAGGCCGGAAGCGTGACATCAGCGCCGCGGACCTAAACCGTTTCGCAAAACTGGCTAGCAAGCACGGTGTGGAGCAACCAACGTTCATTTCGCAACAACAAAAAAACGGGCAAGCGACGTGTCATCAAGTGCCCGCCGCACAAGGCACTTTAAGCTCTGTCCAGAGTCGCACAGTTCTGGCTCAAATGCCAAAAGTGGCTCGCAAGCTAGGACGGCGCGCCCAGCCTCGGCATACACTCTCCTACCGCGCACGCACGCACTAAGACAGAAAATCGGCGTCGTTTCGCAAAAGTGGCTCGCAAGCAGGGATGGGGGGAGCGGCTTTGTTTTCGCAAAACTGGCAAGCAAATCATGATCGTGTGTCGACGCCATACAATCATCCACTGAGAGTTGCAGGACACTGAATGGAGCGCGGCTCAAATGCCAAAACAGGCTCGCAAGCTAGGACGGCGCGCGCGTTCGCGTATTTTACGCTCTCTTTACGCACGGGGGTAGGAGAGTGGAAAGACCCCGTAGTGCATGTGCAGCTGTCTGGCGACCTGCGCGTCGCGCGTGATCGCGATGCAGGGCGCCGGCTGGCGATAGTGGGAGATGAGTCGCGCAGTTCTGGAATGTCCGATCAAGAGCCCATGCCAGATCGGCTTGGACGGATCAAGGGATCCATCAGCTAATAGTGTGTGTCAACACCCAGCGCAGGCCCCACCTCGATTACCAGCCGTCTCAATCGCCAAATGGGTTTCACTTTCGCTAGAGCACGTCTAGCAGACGCACGCACATACGTACAAGCACGCACGCACGCACCGTCCAGTGGTCGTAATGAGCAGAATGGCGGACGCGTGACAGCTGACGGCCGCCGAAGTCGCCGCCACCGCGATCGTATGGGCCGTGTCCGTCGGTTTCGGTGTCAGTCGACACAGCTCCTGAAAACGTGCGTGCGTGCGTGAGTGAGTGCGTGCGTGCGTACGTGCGGTGTGCGTGCGTGCGTTCGTGTTCGCCTGTCCGTCTGGGAGATACCAGCAACCAAATGACACCACCAACCTCAAAGTATTTCGTGTGGTAGATCACCGACTCGGCCTCGCGGCAGATCTAGAATTCGATTTTGATTCTTAAAAGGATTAATTTTTATTACAATTTTGTGCACCCCCCCCGCCCCCCTCACACACACACTTCATTATTTATTATTGATATTACTCGCGCACGCACTGGTACACACTCACGCACCGGCACGCACACGCACGCACGCAGCACCACGCACGCACGCACGCACGGACGCACGCACGCACGCAGCACGCACGCACGCACGCACCAGCACGCACGCACGCACGCACGCACCAGCACGCACGCACGCACGCACGCACGCACCAGCACGCACGCACCAGCACGCACGCACGCACCAGCACGCGCGCACGCACGTACGCACGCACGCACGCACGCACGCACGCACCAGCACGCACGCACCAGCACGCACGCACGCACGCACGCACGCACGCACGCACGCACGCACGCACGCACGCACGCACGCACGCACGCACGCACCCTGTGCATGATCCTGAGCGCCTCCACGGGGTAGTCGCCCTTGGCCGTCTCGCCGCTCAGCATCACGCAGTCGGCGCCGTCCAGCACCGCGTTCGCGATGTCGCCCGCTCAAACAACAATTATCGATCGATATTTATTCATTTATTTATTTATTTAGTAGCTTTAAAACGGAAGAATAAAAACACCGACCACGCGCGAGGCAAATTTTACAGGAATTGCGCAGCAGGCCGATGTACTTGCAGTGCTACCGACATTAAATCGCGTATATAACGAAAATAAAAATACATAAAATTTCAAAAAAAGCCCACTTTCCGCTCTGGTAGGTCGAGGCTTATGGATCATGCTCTCCAACATTTGGGTGGCACAGATGACGGGTTTGCCTGCGCGATTGCACTTTGCTATTAGCATCTTCTGAGCCAAAAACACCTAAAAAAACGACAGAAAAATCCCTTCTGTACTGTACTAGTACTGTACTGAAAACGTGTTCCGAAGCGGGATATATTTTTCGAACCGCGGCAACGTGTTTGATGCGACGTGAAGATTTGTTCCAGGATTGTAATGAATTCGAATTAAATTGAATTGAACGTGAACTTAATGCGAATAAATAAACGAAAAAAGTCTCACCTTTTCCGAGGGTATTTCGATGCCCAAATCCCCCCGAGCGACCATAATCCCATCGGCGGCTGCGATAATCTCGGCAGCGCTGCAATAAAAACGTAATTTTAATTTAAATCGAATAAAGTAATTAGTGTAATTTGCAAGCTCGAACAGAATTAAAATCGAACGGAAAATTGTAAAATTCGAAAATTTTGAAAATAAAAAATTTGAGGAAAAAATATGAGGAAAATCCCCGACTTTGCGACGCCCTCGTCGTTCTCGATCTTGGCGATAATCTTGATCGTCTTGCCCTTCTCGCCCAACATCTGAAGTTTGCTTTTGGTTTGAGACTTTATGTACTGGGTACACGCCAGTGGCGGCGCCAGGATTCAAAGTTAGGGGGGACAGTCCAAAAGTTACGGGGGCGGTTTGAAAAGTTGGAGCTGTACAGGCCAGCATAACCAGGGTGGGTCCCGGAACATTTCTGGGGAGGTCAAGATACTGGTGATTTTATTTGCAACCATCCACCAGTGTCTGATGTCAGCTTAAAAAAGTGTGGCACATGGAGTAGGCGCAGCAGGCACCTTTTTGAAAATAAAAGGTAGATAAACGGTCAATACATGAGACCCAAAATACGTACACCTATGTACATCGCCTTCTCAGAAAACCCAGCGCCGCAGGCAACTTTTTTATTTGGCTGCGTCCCCACTAGGGTTTTTTAAATTTTTTACTAGGGTACATTTTTTACCCTAGTACTTGGGAACCTCACAGAGTAGATCCCAGATCTCCCATAATTCCCAGATTTTTAGGACACTACTCAATTGTGGCAGACGCGTCAAAACGTGCACCGAAAATGCCCATTTTTTTGTTAAAAATCAGCGCTGTTCCAAAGTTTTGTCCTCTACACCCTGCGCTGCAGGCGAAAATTTGGCTGTTGAACGTCGTTGTCTTCATTTTTTGGCGTTAAAATTGAGTATAATTTACATACGCCCTTTCGCCCCTCGTCTCCGCCCTTTGAGCTCAAATATAAACAGGGGGTTGGCAGGTACCCTATTGCAAAAAATCTCAGCAAATTCACAACAGCCGTCAAGCTTTCAGTGGCGTAGACAGGGGGGGGGGCAGGGGGGCGCTTGCCTCTCCCAAAATTTTCAGAGACCCGATTCTTTTCCAAAGGGGGTACCCTTACGAAAATTCCCGGTTAGACACAAACAGCTGTCTTGCCCCTCCCAAATCCAAATCCTGGCTACGCCACTGCAAGCTGCAAGCATTTCTGCGCTTTTGGGGGGAGGGCAGTGCGTGCGATGATGAGAGCGAACGCCTATTTACGCGCCGCCAGAATGGGTGAAGCGCGCTATTGAGTGGGTTGCGCTCTCCTTCAGCCATGTTTTTGCGACACTGCCCCAATATCTTGATTGGCAGTGAAGGACTCGCCTGTCCTCCAATCAAAGGTTCTCATTTGAAATTTGTTATGCACATACACACACACACACACACAACAGAAGCTCTCGTACAAGATGGAGAGCAAAAAGTTGCAAGGAGTGGCAAAAAAATCGGCCTCTTGCGCCGGCAAGGTCCTGGGTTCGATTCTTGATGGAGCCACTAGACCGAGGACTTCCCTTTCGATGGATTCTCTCCTGCCATCGCTGCCCTAGATTATTGATGGCGTTCTTCCGAAGGTCTTTGACTAATTGCCGGCTCTGGACAGGGGAAGGCGTCATGGAGAAGGGTATGCTATATGGGCCATTGACGGCCTCCTAGTCCAACAACAACAACAACAACAACAACAACGACGCACCGGCACGCACGCACACACGCACGCACGCACGCACGCACGCACGCACGCACGCACGCACGCACGCACGCTACCCACCCACACACGTGCGCACGCACGCACCTTTCTGATGGCCTGCACCCCTTGTGGTCCGCGTATGAAGGACGCGAAGATGATGTCGACGTCGTGGTCGACGGCGAACTTGAGGTCCTCCACGTCCTTGTCCGAGACGGCGGGCAGGTCCACCACGGTGCCGGGCAGGTTCACGCCCTTGCGACTGCCCAGCCAGCCGCCGTTCTCCACACGGCACACCAGCGAGTCGGCGTCTAGAGACGCGTGGGGCCCACAGGTATGGGACGGGTAAAAAACAAGTATGCAGGGGGAGAAGGGCACACTGCACTACGAACTGGAGGCAGCAAGGGGTGGGCATACCTGTAACCGGGTCTGGAAGAGCAAGGGGGGGGGGGTAAACGGCCGAATTCTGGGGGGTGTGGAGCAAAGGGGGGGGGGTAGCTGGCCATTCTTTGAGTTATACTGGTACTTTTTGGTCAAAATGGGTATGAATAGCGTCAAAAGCACTGAAATACACCAGATTTACTCACTTTTATCATTTTAGACAGAGTGAAAATCCCATGGGAAAATTCTTGGGGGTTGGGGGGGGGGTGTTGAAAATACAGTGGGGGTGGTATTGGTAACCCCCCAGTTACAGGTATGGGAGTGGCGTGGGGTGGACGGGTCCCCCCCCCCCCTACCGGCACCTACCTGTAACTGGGGGCGGGAGCCGAGCCTGCGACGGTCGGACACCCCCCCAGTCTGGGAGGGCACTGCATTTCGGCCAAAAGCGCACCTTTTGTTGCAGATTACACTCACTCACTCACGCACGCACACATTTGGTTGAGCCAGAGGAGACACGCACGCACGCACGGGCACGCACCGACGTTCTGTACGAGCAGGGAGATGAGGCCGTCGTCGATGAAGACGCGCGAGCCGGCGGAGACGACCTTGGGCAGGTTGGGGTAGTCGACGTAGAGGTTGACCGCGGTGCAGGAGTTGCGGATGTTGACGTCGGTCGTCAGGCGGATCATCTCTCCCTTCACCAGCTCCACCTCGTCGCCCTGGAGACAAGGAGAAACGCACGCGCGTTGTTGGATTTGGGGCAACAACGCCATATGGCATAGATCTCCATGACGCCTTCCCCCTGTCTAGAGTCGCGAAATTGGCCAAAGACATTCGGAAGAACGCCAGCTGTAATCTCGGGCGCAGCGACGGAACGAGCAAATCCATTGAGCGGCAACTCCCCGATCTAGTCTCCATCGAGAATCGAACCCAGAACCGTGCGCGCAGGAGGCCGATTCTCTACCACTAGGCCATATGCTGCACTCAAACTCAAATGCACGCACTGGGGACACACACGCGTGCGGAATGTTTTTTTTGGGAGGGGGGTCTAGACCGGGGGACACAGTATCCGCCCTGCCCAATATCACAGGCATGGGGCACTATTAGACGAACTGAGGCACACGCACGCACGCACTCAGTCAAAAGTTCCACTCTCTACAGTACCTTTATAAGCATTCCGGTGCGAATTTCCGGGCCCTTGGTGTCGAGGGCGATGGCGACGACGCGCGGCTCGTGAAACAGTTCCACGGCCGTCCTGACGTTCTGGATCGTCTCGGCGTGGTACTGAGAAGTCAATTGTTGAAATTCGTAAAAAAGAGCAAAATTATTTCGAAGAAAGAAAACACAACACCTCGTGACTGCCGTGACTGAAGTTCAACCGGGCGATGTTCATGCCGCTGAGGACCATCTGTTGGATGCGCTCCACCGACCGACTGGCGGGACCTGAGGGGGTCGCGTGCGTGCGTGCGTGCGTGCGTGCGTGCGTGCGTGCGTGCGTGCGTGCGTGCGCGCGTGCGTGCGCGTACGTTGCTAACCCTTCAAATGCACAGGTTGCGTGGGTACTGCGTTGGCTCAGATATGTGCCTGCGTGAGTGCGTGCTGGTGCGTGTGCGTGCTCGAGTGCGTGCGTGCGTGCGTGCCGGTGTGGATGGACGTATTCGTGGGTGCGTGCATGGGTGTGTGGGTTAGTGAACGCGTGTGCCAGTGCGTGCGTGCGCCCGTGCTGGTACGTGCGTGCGTGCGTGCTTGCGTGCTGGTGCGCGCAATCGTGTGTGTCCTCCAAGACTACCGAGCGTGCATATGATGCCGGTCTTGCGAACGTGGTGCAGTTCCGCCCCGATGTCGAGGTGACAGAGGTGCTCGAGATTGGTGGCTGCGGGCACCTCCTGGAGCTTC
The DNA here is from genome assembly GCA_030248085.1 of Paralinhomoeus sp. GSCO2_6. Taxonomy (NCBI): domain Eukaryota; kingdom Metazoa; phylum Nematoda; class Chromadorea; order Monhysterida; family Linhomoeidae; genus Paralinhomoeus; species Paralinhomoeus sp. GSCO2_6. The sequence continues at coordinate 48,396 of JASAMY010001690.1, read as the reverse complement.
TGCTCTTGCACAAAGTAGTCGCCGGCCATCTCCTCGTCCAGAGTGAGTCTCCGGGCGAGTGGATGCCTGGAGGCGACTGACTCAGGTGGAGGACCCTTGTGCACCGTGTGCATGTTGCCATTGGCTGTCGGCACTGTGGGTGACAAGGGCCCGGTTGGGTTCTGCTGTCGACCGTTTGCGTCCTTGCCATTGACCACGACCAGTGCATCATCCTTCTGATGCTGCTTTGTGGACGAGACGCCGTTCTGAAGACGAACGACAGGCATTTGTGACGAATTTCGGTGGCTTTTCACGCAAAGGGCGTTTTCAAGACCGGTAGGTGTGATAGGAAATTGCAAGCGGACGACGATTACGTCCGGTGGGATGTCATGTGTCCTGCAGCTAGTCTAGGAGAGCTGTTTGCGCGTCGCTCGCTTTGATGATGCCGAAAAAAATCGCCACCCTTGCATAGCGAGTGCATACTTGACAAGGTGAACAACACTGCCCACTGCACGTGCGACAGCCGTGCACGAAGCGTGAATGGCACGTGGCCTCACACAGCGGGGCGGCAGTGCGTTTACAATGGCGTGAGCTTTGCAAGGAATTGACTTCGCTGCTAGACTAGACACAGCAGAATATGGCAACCGAAGTAAATGAAACCCTATGGGAGGGAACTTCTACTTCTGACAGACAGCGTTTAGTAAGGAAGTAGACATAAATAATGGAAACGAGAGGAATGAAAGTAGAGAAAGTAGACGTAGCTCAGAACCAAGATGACAATCGCACAGGTACAGATACACGTCGGCAACAAGGCAATACAAGCGAAATTATTTATGAAGTTTCAGCTTAGTGACCTCCAAGGACATAGGGTGTCGCAAATTTCTCGCTAAGGAGGGGGGGGGGGCAGAGAGAGGGCAGAACTGCCTCCAACCAAAAGTTGCAAAAGAAAAAAAACAGCACTGCGTGCAAGATTTTCCTATAGCAGAGATTTTGGCCATTTCTGGTAATAGCAGCGCTTTCCGACCTTAGGATTGCATGGATGCATTTAAAATGGGGGCAGGGGCAAAAAAACGAACGTTTGTATAGTTCCAGTAAAACCTGCAACAAGTTTGCTGGGGTGAGGAAGGAGCAAACCCCTTCCCCGCCTGGGACTGGAGGTGTGACGACACCACCATAGGTGACCACGCCAGCAGCTGGTGAAACAAGGCTGTGCTGAGAAACGAGAACCAAGCTAATCAAGCAGGCTAAATGGAGCAGCTCATCATAGCCAGCTTATCAAGAGCCGGTGCTCATAGGGACTCATAGTCAAAAGTATACACTACACAGAAGACATGCATGAACATGATGGCGACAAGCTTCGACAAGACCACGACACCAAGCGCACAGCACGAGACGACGTCCAATGGACCTGTTGTTGCTGTTCCTGCTGCTGCTTTCTTTTCACCTCTCTCTTCTTGACCTTTCGCTCTGCTTTGTACTTTTTTGCCGTGGCTTCGGCTGGTACGTCGTCGGCAAGGGAAATGTCAATTGCCGCCGGCCCAGGGCCCATGGACTTAGCCCGTCGCTTGGGCGTGAACTGGTTGCGCTTCAGCTGATTCCGCTAATGTGAAAGCGAGCGCGTGCTTCTGTTGCGACTCATTAGCTAGCAGTAGCGATCGCTAGCTAATGAGAGAAGCTCTAGCTCTAGTCTATGCTACGCGAGTGCGCAATGCTCACGCAGCAGGTGCGATTCTGTGTGGGTGGGCTACAATAGGAAAAAGGTGCTGTTCACAGCGTTCTACTCAATATGCACTGGAAATGAAACAAGAAGCGAAAACTCTAGTTTACACAAAAAATGCATCATTTAATGGCCCATGTAATGACTGGACAAGGGACATGTATGTAAAGCAGTCCGCAACAACAATGTATAGCGCTGAAATGTTACCAAAGCATGCACTGTTACGTCAGCTACACTGGCAAATAGTCTGCCTGTAAAGTAAAATTCAATATGAGCTCCTCAAGCACTCACCATCATTTCCGGGATTTCTTCTGGGATTCCAGGAAAGCTTCCGTTCGTGTAAGGCGCTTGTTATTCGATGTGTCTGAACAGCACAGCTGAGTGAAATACTTCAGAATGAGAGTGCGACGCACGGACGCAGACTTGTTGATAACGACGCAGCGACGCAACCCGGCTACTAGCTGTGGGAAGGGAATGGGGCGCGGAAACGCTATAAAAGCAAAGCATTCTCCTAAGTGGGGCAGAGACACTGGCAGAGGCCTACAAGACCGAATGTTTGGCTCGACAAAAGACACACAGCTTAACCAAAGCGTTGACAAAAAGTCAGCAGTCATTCTTCACCAGAGCGCATGTAAAGATACAACAATCCCAATTCCGGTTTGCCTGTTTGGCCAACATTCCAATCATTCCACTCATACACTACTCCTGTTCCCGCTACCTTTTTGCGAATTTCCATTACGTCATACTACTAGAGCGCTACATACAACAACGAATTCACAGGCTAGGCGCAGCGTGGGTGCGCGAGGCCGTGTAAAGGGTGTGGGCGGTGACTTTTCTTTCCGTCTACGCCCAAAGCTGTGGTGGGCGGCCTATTGTGGTACTTCAGAGTGTACCTACCTTACACATGTACGTATGTACATAGATACATACACGCCTGACACATACGTCACCCAAGCGCCAACATTACTCTTTTGCTGTCGACTTTACTTTTCATGGACTTTTGGGACAGCGATAATGGAGGGCGACAGATCGCATAGTCCACCTGACTAACTGCTCATTTCCCTGCCCGCAGTCCTTGCTGATCCGTCAAATGCACTCAATGGATCAGCAGAGACAGGGATCGGAGCGGCGCCCGTCGTCTCACCTGAGTGACGACGCGCCGCAAGGCGGACGCTGCGGATGACAGGACGAGAAAGATTGGTATGTGACTAGGTTGGGTTTTGTGCCATTCGGATCTTTTCCCACACCGACATGGGCGGACAGACAGGATTTTTGGCTTGGGCGGGTGAGTCAGTGCACTCGCACTTTTGACGAGGCCGACTCAGACGGCACGCACGCACAGACGGGGCACGCGGAAGGTCAACAGGGAAGAACGCACGTGTCGTCCTTTGCCGCCAGACGGCGGGGCGGAAGGGAGTGGTGCGCAAATAGGGTGTCGAAACGGACCCATTGTGGACCTTTGTCCTTTTCGCGCGACGTGTCAGCCCCCGGCCGAACACGTACATACGTATGTAGGGCGTAGGTTTGAAGACTCTTTCACGCCCGACCAAAAAAAAAAAAAACGGGTGGGTGGATGAGGTTGGGAGGAATTTCAGTGTCACCGGATAATGCGAGGAAATTGGACGGAAACTAAGGGAGGGCAGAGAAAGAAAAGGGATTGGGTGACGGGCGGATGAATGAGTCTTTGCTTGAGGCATCTATGACGATGACGACACGCTCGCATTCAAAGGGTAACACCCACCCACCCCTCTCAATTTGACTGCAAATCTGAGAAGCTGCAATTTTGTACAGTAGCATCCTAGAAGGCAGAGGAGAAAATTGGCAGGACCGTATGTGTAGCGATGTCACCAAGACTTTTTACTTTGAACTTTAAAACTTTATTTTTGACGACAACCACCGACACAGCACAATGGCCGTAAACTGTATCACAAGATCACAGGGCGGCGCCGTATACATAACAGTGGGCGTTGTTCTGCCGCGAGGCAAGGTGGGCCCCCACCTGGCACTGATTTTTGGCCGAAGCCACGGTACAGCCAGAAACCGAAGCTGTGGTTTAAACCCCTTGCCCAAGGGGGTTGCCGTGGTTTTCACCCAGCAATGAATCGAACCCCCGACCTCGCGGTCCGGTCCGGCATTTCAACTGTTTCAACTGAGCATTCTCAGCTGTATTTGTATGCTGCGCGTGGACACTGAACCACTTTTGAGCCTTTGCAGCAGGCGCCCTCAGCTGCAGTGGTCACCGTTCAGCCCTTCTATTCAGCGAACATGGAGTGGTTTTTATAAAAAAATCAGGCGTTGTTGGCGCATTGTCGCTACTGGTTGTCATGCATCACTGATCAGCTATCGGGTAGTGAATCTAATGTTCCGCCTTCGTGAATGCGTGCAGGTTGACTTGGAAGGCGGCCACTCGGTCAGGATGAGCGTCAGATGGCGGCGCCGAAGAATGGAGTACCTTGAGTTTGGTAGATCCCGGCCAGGGCCGCCAACTTGCGCATCGAAGCCTGCATGTTGGCCTTTGTCGATTCAGAGGCTCCCCAGGACCAACTGTCGAAGACCGTCTGAACAGTTGTGTGCGTGCGTGCGTGCGTGCGTGCGTGCGTGCGTGCGTGCGTGCGTGCGTGCGTGCGTGCGTGCGTGCGTGCGTGCGTGCGTGCGTGCGTGCGTGCGCACGTGCGTGAGTATACGTGCGTGCGTGCGTGCGTACGCGCGTACGCGCGTGCGTGCGTGCGTGCGTGCTTGGCGTGCGTGCGTGCGTGCGTGCGTGCGCACGTGCGTGAGTATACGTGCGTGCGTGCGTGCGTACGCGCGTACGCGCGTGCGTGCGTGCGTGCGTGCTTGGCGTGCGTGCGCGCGTTTACCAGGGTCACTATTTCAGGATTTATATACGATGAATCTTAAGTGCCGTAATGTCACAACCTATGTTTACAAGCGCACACCCTTTCAAACAAATTAGAGACCCGACGTAGTAAGGTTCTGCGTAGAAGGTGGTAAGAAACGCACGCACGCCCGCACGCTTGAGTGCCCACAAATTTGGGCGATTCACTGGGTGCAGGCCATACTCCAAAACAAGTGGCTCGTCGTTTCTGCACATCCTTTAACTTGACTTTCAAGTTGGAGAGAAGCTGTTTGCTGGAGTTTCACGGGTTATTGGAACTTGAAACGGTATGGAGCAAGAGATTTTCGGAAAGTTGTCTCAAACAAATGTTTTCGGATGAACTATTTTGGGCAGTGGCAACATTTTTACTAATATTTTCAAAAGTAAGGAAATTTGGCCGAGATTAACCCCCCCCCCCCCCCGAAATCAAGTGTTGGCTACGCCGTCTCCACAGTTGAGGCGACTCACAGACTTGTTCGAAGGAGCGCGAAAGAAGCGAGCGCGATGGAAGAGCGATGAAGAGAACTGTTATTGACTTGGTCGACGCGGCGACACTTTTATGTGTCTCGTCGCGCCCTGTCATTGTCACGGCCTCGACATCAATCGCGCCTGGCGCGCCTTTTCAGACGCTGTTTTTTTCCGGCGAGCACATGATTTTTTAGCACGCGTCGCCGTCACGGCGAAGCAGCGATTCCGTAGACGACGCCGCCTCAGCTCAGTCCCTGCTGCCTGACGGCTCGCGCGCCTTTTTTTCATGCGCTGTTTTTTCCGGCCTGACGGCTCGCGCCTTTTCATGCGCTGTTTTTTTTTCGGCCAGGCCAGCACATGTTTTTTTAGCACGCGTCGCCGCTCTGACGACGACGGCAACCTCGATTCTTTCGACGACGTTGAGAGAAATGTCGTCTAGCGCGCTCGTTGCCTGACAACGCGACCAGGATTTCTCAGCCTTCTCAGTTTCGAGAAAAGTGCATGCAAAAATGCAAAAATGTTCATAAAATTGCCAAAAAATGTGGTTCTGCGTAGAGTCGCACATTTTCAGGTACCACTTCCCACTCGATGCAACCACCCTATAGGGGGGCGGGGGGTATACTGTTGGGTAGGTGAGGGTTGGTGCTCCACCCCCTCCAACCACTGCCCTTCTCTGAGCTCCCACGAGTTTGCTAGAGGGCAAAATCCACAGCAAGCGAGGTGCCCAAATTTTGAAAAATCGGCATTGTACCCCCAAGACATAAATGTCCCCTCCAGTTTCTACATATGTTAAACCGTTTTATATGACCATATATTGACAGAAGTTTCGTCAAAAATTTCGAGGCCAGAGGCAGCCAATTAAACAAAAGTTTGATCATTTTCGTAATTTGCACTGAAAACGCAATTTTCAATGTTGATTTTCTAGTGTGCTCGTTCATTATATCATGTATGCAATTTGGATTCGCCCCGTCGATAGCGATGTCACCAAATTAAATTTTTGGTGACATCGCTATGTACATATGTGCCACTGAACAGTATGCGACACTTCTGTGCACCGTCACTTTACACCAGCCGGGCGTCACTGGTGTTGTTGGATTAGGAGCAATGCTAAGGCCGTCAATGCTGGCGTCTAGACGGGAAGGCGTCATGGAGACGGCTATGCTGTAAAGGCGCCATTGACGGCCTCCTACAATAGCGTTGCCCTACTCCAACCAACAACAACTGCCTCCTTCAACTAATGCATCGGATGGCGAAACGGCGCTCAGAGTTTGATACTTTTTCAAATGGAAATCTCAGCACTCGAACTGCTGTCCATACGCGCAGTGACGTACGCTGGATTTTCCAATTTTCCAGGGAGGGCTACGCAACTTTTGCGACAAGGGAAAGCCGGTTCAAATTTTAGGACGCTTTCACGTGTCAAATTTTTTTTAGGACACTGCTCAAGTCTGACAGACTCGCCCAAATACCCTATGGGCATGCACCAAATACCGTATGCCCATTTTTCGTTAAAAAAAATCAGCGCTGTTCCAAAATTTCTACTCCTTGCGCCGCTGGCAAACATTTGGCTGTTGAACGTCTTTTTCTTCATTTTTTTGGCGTTGAATTCTTTGAGTAGAATTTACACGCGCCCCTTCGCTCCTTGTCTCCCCTTTGGGGACGAATTTCAACAGGCGGTAGTACCCCATTGCAAAAAATCTCAGTAAATTCTCAATTGGGAGGGCGGCAGCCCCCCCCCCCCCTGCGTACGCTACTGGTCTCCCGCAATCTGGAGTCCGTGGACGTTGTCCCGCTGGGTATTGTCCCAAGGGCGGATCTAGGGGGGGGGGAAGCTTGCGGTGATCCATTTGCGATTCTCCCCCAGCGATCAGTTCGATACGCCATCCTGTTGGGTCTACAACCGCCCCAAGCCGGCCGCCTCGCCCATTGCTCAGTTGACGCAGAATCACAGAGTTGGATCTACACTTAGAATTTGTTCAGCGCCTACTCGTCGCAAAACGCTGAAGCTAAGGCGAAACGAAATCGAAACCCTGTACTACCACTCTACCTGTACCTACCTACCTATGTATAGTACCTACCTATCCCCTAAAGGTTGACACACTTTTTGGCCGAACTCAACTCGATGACGCATTTCGAAATTTCCGAGAAGAGGCAGATCTAGTGGGCAGTCGTGCACACTGTTCCATAATGGTTGCCCACTGTTCCGTATTGGTGGGCAGCGAAAGAAGCATACCGTTTCGTGCTCACTGTTCTTAAACTGTGACCGTCCACTGACGAAAACTCTTCACAAAAAAAAATACTGTTCACGAAACCATGTTCCCAAAAGAGTAACATTGTTGTGCCCACTGGAAGTACGCCACATTTTAAAAGGAGCCACTCATTCATCCCGCATAAACCGAAATGAGCAGTGTTTTCACAGAAGGACGGCTATTCTTCAGTCACAAACATACTGTCGCAATTTGCTTCTGTCTCTGCTGTCATCGCGTCCACTGTTCGGTTGGAAGAATAAAGTCACAGTGCGAGTCACACAACGATCAGTAAAAGTGTCCACGTATGGGTGCCCATTCCTCTGTGCGAGCGGTACACAATGAAGGCTGGCTCGGTTACCTGGCGAGACCACCCACTCTTCTAAACGGATGTAACTGTGAGATGCCTTTTGTTTAGCTAAACAGTATGTGTCCTGTCGAAAACAACATGGCTGTGCCTACTGTTCTTACTACTTACGCCTTACTACGCCTTACTACGTACGCTGCACATGGAAAAATATCGTGCTGCTACTACTCTCACATTGCTCTCACTATGCTGCTACTCTCACATTTCTGAGCTCCCAAGAAGACCTTTCGGAAGAGTCGGCAGTGTGCTTCCGAAAAGGAAAGACTTCCAAAGGAACAGTGTTCAGGGTGCGTGTGGCGCAACCAGCTGTGGCCAAGCGTTTCAATGAACACATGGGCGGAGCTGATTTGCAGTAAGTAACTTTTAGTACTAACTCCATTCTGCACTTTTTTTCTCACACTGATAAATGATTCCATTCAGTGACCAGCTGTGGGGGGGGGGTCTAGGCTGTCTCCCGTGGACATCCATTTTATACATCCTGCTGGGTCTACAATCGCCCCAAGCAGAGCGATCAACTCGCCGCTCTCGCCCACTGCTCAGTTGAAGCAGAATCGGATTTACGGATTGAGCTTTTCTAAAAATTCCTGGAGCACTCTCTGAACTGAAATTCATAGTTGAAAACGCTACTGTTGATGGCGCTGCCGATGGACCCTTTGCCAGAGGTGCTCCGTCAGCTGCCGCTGCTGGAGCTGGCCAACTGCCGACTGGTCTGCCGCGGCTGGCGCCGACTTCTGCCCAGCGACCAGCCCTGGCTGGAACTGGACCTGGTCACGCTCGAGCTCTGGCGCGACAGCGGGAACGAAAAGGTGACCAGGATCGAGTGTCGGGCCAGGCCGAGGAGACCGCAGCGAGAAACTGCTCCACGACCGCTGCGCGCCGCTTCGTCGCCGTGCAGCTGCGCAAGGCGGACGGCGCCCGCGTCACCGGCGTCACTTTGGACATATGGGGCCGTCTGAACTTCCAGACTCCGTCGGCGCTCTTCAGCGCCGCGCCCTCAGCTCGAGGCCAGCAGTATCTACTGTTGCAGCTGCAAAAGGCGGTCATCCGACCCAAAAATCCCCGTCTCATTGTGAAGCGGGTCTTAGACGCCCTCGAACTTTGTTGTGCTAGTCTGGACGCGTTGGGCGACGACAGGCTCGGCGTTCGGCAGTCGCTCTCGAAAACGCAACAGCGCCTGACGGAGGTGCACTGCACGGCGCCCCGCTTCCGACAGTCGCTCGTGTGCTTACGCAGACTGCACCTGCGTTATGTTTCCTCGTTCCTGATGTTTCCCTCAGATGACGTCACACTGCGGACCGTGAAGCAGTTCATTTTGGGCAGCTTCCGCTATTGCGCGAGGAAATCGACTCTGGTCAAGCTGCTACAGTCGCTGACGCCAAACGTCGAAGAGCTGGTCGTCCAAGAACTGTGGCTCTTCCTCAGTGGGTCTAGTCCATCGCGTCCGATTTCCCCTCCGGGCATATGGCAAGAACTAGTGGGCACCGTCGGGCAGCTGACCTACCTTCGCGTCGAGCGCCTGGAAATCAACTGCGAGCACCCGCTCGTCGAGTTGGCCGAACTAGAGGCTCATTCGAGCGCCTTTGCCAAGCTGACGGCCGCACGGTGGCCAGCCACTTCGGGTCAGCCTCCCCTCTACGTCGACTTCCTGCACGAGTGCTGGACGGTGTTCCCAATTGGCGGACGCACAATCCGGGCCTCGACGCCGTTCGAGGGACACGTGGGCGTGCCCGGCAACGACCGCGAGCGCGAGCGTCGCCACTGGCGGTTGTTGCAGGACTGGCACATCAAGGAAATGTAGAGCCGGACGGAACATTGGACGCCGTTGACCAAGCGATCTACTACACTGATGACCACGATCGATACAATGACACGACCTGACGACGACGTGGATCCTGCTGGAGGGCGATGCGATGGACGTGTTGCGCTTTTGTCTCTCGGTCTCGTTGCGCTCGTGGTTCGTTGTCGATTGAACAAAGGCACCTAATTTCTAGCTATTATGGTGGAGCATTGAGCGTTTCTGCTTCTCGACTACAGGTCGCGCCACAATGCTCGGTCTTCCGTCGACGACGTTCACGAGCGTTCGTCTTGAGGAAGAGTCGCCAGGTCCACAGGCGAAATAAAAAGAACCGTGCACGCACATCACGAAAACCGTTTCCTATTCCTGTCTGTTTCTGTACCGTCAGAGGACTGGACAGCCTGGTGCGCGACCATGTCCGAAGTGTCGTAGCCGGTTGCGTTTCATCGCGTCGGCGTGGCGCGCAACGTCCAGACCGAAGTTCGTCGTCTGCTGAACTTAGCGACCTTCCCCGTTCAAATCTTCGACTTCGATACTTTTAAAATGTAATTCGCAGCACTCGAACTGCTTTCAAGCATCGTGCGTCTTATTGCTCGTTTCGCTATGCAAATGCAAATGCGAAGTCTCGATACTCGTAGTCTGCATTGTTTTTTTACCGAAGCTTGGAAAGTGAAGCTAGTCACTTGAAGAGTGGGTAGCGCAACAGAAGAAGAAAAGCTACGGTTCAACAACTGCAGGAGGCTGTCGTTTGGCCGAGATTGATTGGGAAACTTACACACATCTTCTTAGCAAACGGTGTTGAGGAGATGTATACAAAACAATTGCTCCTCAAACGAATGAACCTGGCCTTTGCCGCGCAACAAACCGATTGTGTGCATCCCATCATTGGGGAAACGCGTACATGCAAGCTCTCCGGTTGTATCGGAGGAGAGATTCTGTGAATTGCAGTAGGGGGGTTCGGCACACTGAACAGTACATTTGAATGGGGATTCAGTCGACTGCGGCTTTCCTGCGCATGGAATGGGCACGGTCGTTTTACTGTCGAACGCGATTGACTGCTCGACGCTACGTAGCCGAGAGAGACAAATGCAAGCGATACGATTCCGATCTAAAAAAAATCACAACTTCTTGCGGGGTCTTCTTCTCTTAACTCCAGGTGCAGCCGACTGCCACGCACAGACTCTGCGACTGTGAAGCGACGCTCGCGCAGTTGATAGCGTACGCCAGCTGCTGGCAAGAAGCCTCATCAATCAACTTTGCGCAGTTCGTTCCTGTTCCTGCCGCATCACAAGGCGTTGCACTCGCCTTGCACTTTCCTAAAAGATACCTAAACTACATCTAGTCTGAATTAGTGATGGGTGGCAATTAAAAAAATTCTTAATTTTTTTATTTATAAAAAAATGAGGTCCCGTTTTTTCTAATATTTTTTTGTTAACTTAATACAAAAATTATGCCATCTATTTTTCTTAAATCTTGACTCTTTCTGTACAAATACAACAGAAAAGTAGTAATTTCAGCGCTGTTAATGTTTATTTTCTGTTTGTAATGTTCTCTGTCGAATGTTTGTGTTTTTCTTGCAAGTCACCCAGGCTTAACTGCTGGAGCTTCACGATGATGAAAACTTTGGAAGAAATGGTGAAATATACCGCTATCTTCATGTAAGAATTATTTCTGTACCGGTATTTTTATTGGATTGATTTGATTTATTGTTCGTGGCTGCTCCTCATGAAATCAGACAAAAAACTTCCACATTTTGATTCCAGCATGGACTTGCTCCTAATACTGCGTGCCTGCTGACGCAGGCCGTGCACGTGTGCAGTGTTATTTAGCTGTTTTATGGTCATATACCGTAAATCCTCCAATACAGCCCCCCTCCAATAGTGCCCCCCTCCAATAGTGCCCCCCCTCCAATAGTGCCCCCGGGTACGGCAAGGTTGAAATAATAGAGCCCCCCCCCCCCGCCCATAGTGCCCCCGGGGGGGAGGGGTATGTTGTGCCATGTGCCTTTTATGGGCAAAAATATAGTGGTAGGTACATTTATATCGTGTATACACACTACTACTAACCAATAATAGTACGTTTCAGCAACTATTAGCGGTAAATCAACCATTAAATGTGGCAAAAGTGATCAAAATCATCGAAAAATCGGCAATTTTGACAGCGAAACTAGCATTACCATTCAAAATTTTTAGGTTGAAATAATAGCACCCCCCCCTCCACTAGGGCCCCCCCCCCTCCAATAGTGCCCCCGGGTAAGGAGAGGTTGAAAAAATAGTGCCCCGGGGGCACTATTGGAGGATTTACGGTAACACTGAAAAGCACTGAAATACACCAACATTTGCTCACTTTTATCGTTTTAGACTGAGTGAAAATCCCTTGGGAAAATTCTGGGGGGGGGGGTTGGGGGGAGCTGGAACAATTCTGCAGGGCCCCCAACCCTCCCCCCCCCCCAGCTGCACCTAAAGTTTGTCTTTGCATATTGGACCACATAATTAGGCAAATTGCATGTATAATTTAACAGCACAAGCGTGATTCGAACTTAGTGAAATTGCGACGGGGTTTATAAAAATTTCAGGGCACCAGGGGGCAAGAGACGCATAAGTGAGTTGTTGTTTCACAGAATAAATACAGCGATAAAAGTGGCGGATACTATGTAACTGATGATGAACCGACCTGTGAAGCATGAACGCAATTTGCACATCTCTTTCTTTGAGCTGAGCTTCCAGTTTCTCAATTCTTCCGCTTAATTCCGCAACTTTTCATTCCGCGTGCCGTGTTTGTCCCTCCTTTTCACGCTTCAGCGCTTCAAATCTAATTTCGAAAGTTCGCAAATTATCAACAAAGTAGAAATAAAAAAAGAGGGAACAACAAACCTGCGTGCGTTCTGCGTGCGTGCGTGCGTGTCTGCGTGCGTGCGTGCGTGCGTGTGTGCGTGCCTGAGTGCGTGCGTGCATGCATGCGTGATTTCTACTGTCGTGTGTCGTTTCAGCGTACCATTGCTTGTGCTCGATTTCGCGTGGGTTCATCAGCTCCCCTTGTTCACGTTTTGTGCACGCAAATGTACTACACTCAAGTATTTCAAGATAAATGAAAAGTGATTTTGCGAAAATTTGGCGCATTTCAATGAGTAAACTCGTGCCTGCTCTGCTGCATTGGAATTGTAGTAAAATTTGGCGCATTTCGATAACTAATCTCGTGCCTGCTCTACTGCATTGGAATTGTAGTAGAATTTTGCGCATTTCGATAACTAATCTCGTGCCTGCTCTACTGCATTGGAATTGTAGTAGAATTTTGCGCATTTCGATAACTAATCTCGTGCCTGCTCTACTGCATTGGAATTGTAGTAAAATTTGGCGCATTTCGATAACTAATCTCGTGCCTGCTCTACTGCATTGGAATTGTAGTAGAATTTTGCGCATTTCGATAACTAATCTCGTGCCTGCTCTACTGCATTGGAATTGTAGTAGAATTTTGCGCATTTCGATAACTAATCTCGAGCCTGCTCTACTGCATTGGAATTGTAGTAGAATTTTGCGCATTTCGATAACTAATCTCGTGCCTGCTCTACTGCATTGGAATTGTAGTAGAATTTGGCGCATTTTGATAACTAATCTGGTGCCTGCTCTGCTGCATTGCATTTGTCGTAGTATTTTGCGCATTTAAATGACTAAACTCGTGCCTGCCCTGCTGCGTAAAGGTTGTTTCAATGTCTCTCAAAAGGGGGGGCACTATTAATTTCGGCAGATTTTTGCGCAATTTTGCTGCAAAATTTAACATTAAAATGCCATTTAAAATGCACACAGGTAGCTGGAATTTAAAAGTTTAATTGAAATACGTGTATGGCACACATGTTTCATTGTCTACACACCATACATGCACTTTTAATGCAACTGGGTAGCATTCAAAATTTGGTTTCGACGCGAATTTAAAAAAAAAAAAAAAAAAAAATCCAACTTTTTTTTTTTAAAAAAAAAAACTTTAAAAAAAAAAAAAAAAAAAAAAAAAAAAAAAAAAACTTTTTTTTTTAAATTGTGCAACCCTGATCGTTATTTACTTCGCTAATTTATTTTAATTTTTTTTTTTTTTTAGGCTTGCAGATGGCTTGTTGCATGGTTCATTCTCTATTGCCATATCATTTCGCATTTCATATTGCCCCCGGGGGCACTATTGGAGGGGGCTTCTATTGGAGGATTTACGGTACGCTGTATGTGTACGCAATTACAGCGACTACAACGGATTGCTGCGCGACACGCAATGGAAGAGGCATGCGACGACAGAGAGCCGTTTCAGACGCAGGCAGCATAAAGCAGACGATACGCAGAAGCCTCAGGAAACATTGAAATTGTAGTACTGCCGGGGTACTATTGGAGAATTTACGGCTTTGGAATAGGCAGTTCTGTAGAAAAATGCTCAACAGCAAAACTCCGATATTGTCAAAGAGTATTCTTGCGTAAAGTGTTGCGACTTTCGGATGTCACTTGAAAAGGTTAGGCGCTCGTTCTCGCGATGTGCCGCACTCAAACGTCGCACGGACAGTGAATCTGACGTGCCACTACTTGGCAGCCGATGCGGCGCGCCATCAGACGGGCGTTCTATCAAAATGATCACATGTGATCATAGTGTGCTTCTATCGGATACTGCGAAACGGACCCACTGTATGTGGCCAACTGGCGACAAGGCGCGAAGTGCGCCCAGCAGAAGTGGTCAACCCCATGTGCAGCCAACCATGTTGCATATACCGCCACCGAGAGACGTTATGTCGCTGCACTTGACGAGCTTCGACGCGAACGTGCAGGTGTTTGCATCGGTCAGGAGGCCGCATGCAATCCAGTACGTAGCTGCCCCTGCTGTCGTAGTGGGGTCTATGAGCCCAGCAGACCCGACTCCAGTTGTTGGCTTCTTGGTTGAGCACGCACCTTAACTGTTTCGTGTTAGCATGGGAAACAGTTGCGTAGGGTGTGTAACGTTGGCACTCGTATACAATCTGCAACACTAGAGCCAGAGTTGGCCCATTTTCAAGAACATTATAAGACGTATGTAAGAGCCATCTTCTGTAGGTACATCCAGCAGAATTGGTTGACACTCTTTTCTCCGATCTCACTTTTTATAATTTGGCAATGTGTGAATAGGGATTTTTTTGCAGTGCAGAAAGAGCTGTGGGCTATCCAATGAAGTGAAGAGGGCTCGTTTGCGCCTGTTGTTCTTAATCGATTATATATGCAAATCACACTTATTTGCAAAAATTATTGGAAATTGTTAGGTATGCCCAATTGGTGCATATTTAAATATTGCTGATTTATAAAAAGTGAACCATTAGACATGAACGTTCATAAGAAAAATTATCGAGAGAATCTGTGCGATCGGAAGAAAGCAGTGTCAATCCATTTGCTTTGCACCGCATCGCAACTGACCTCCACCGCCGCCGCAGGAGTGCACACATGCCGGAAAAAGCGCCAGCGCTACAAAGACAAACACAGTTTTTGCCATCTCTTTCATTTACTCACGAGCAAACTAATTTTCGCAACTCCGTAGGCCCCTCTATAATGGGAACGATTGTGACCGGCGAATGGGAGGAATGGCAAAGAGGCGTGGTTGATTCGGGTGCAGCCCCCTTCTCGATCGCCTATGTAAAGGGTCACAGTGTAACAGTGATGCAAGTCAGAGCAAGAGTCAGTTGAAGGTGTAAACAGAGAAAATGTATGTGCCAAGTCGTGCACTCATTTTGTTTGCCCTAATCGCAGCTGTACTACCGCTGATGAAGGTCCAGGCTTGTGGCAGCGGCGGTGGCGGCACTTCAGGTAATGACGTTACACACACTTGCACAATTTGCTCTCAATTTTTGTAGCACATTGTAGCACTTTTTCTCTAAATTTTTTAGGGGAGGGGGTTGTGCCGTCATTCAACGCACCACCCTTTCTTTAGAAAACTTATGATACTCGTTCGTAAGGGATATTTTTCGAATACCGTAAATCCTCCAACAGAGCCCCCTCCAATGGTGATGGTGTCCCCGGGAATGGTGATGTTGAAAGTATAGTGCCTTTCTCCAATAGTGCCCCTTAGTACGTTATGCCATGTTAGTACGAAGGAGGTACGTTACATATGTATGCCATGTGCAATGTATGGGCAAAAATAAAGTGGTAGGTACATTTATATCGTGTATTCACACTACTACTAACTAATAACATACGTTTCAGCAAATATTATCGGCAAATCAGCCATTAATTGCGGAAAAATTGACTAAAATCATCAAACAGTTCTAACAGCAAAATATGCATTACTTTCATTCATATAATTCAAAATTTTAGGTTGAAAGTATAGAGCCTTCCAGGCGCACACCGAACGTTTTATTGTGTCCCATTCTAAAAATGGGTGTGTTGAACTTATTGTGATCGAGGGCACGCACCACTGTATTTGAGGATTTACGATTGTTTTTTGCAGCCAACCAATGGAACTGCGCATAAAGGGTAGGTATTAGCAGCACGAGAAAGCAAACGTTGAAACGCTTGTGAACGTGAACTTCAGCTTGCTCGGGAACGGCCACGGGCGTGGTGGATTCACCAACGGACTGCGCACTGATTGCGGTAGCTGATGATGGCGCAGAGCCGTGTCTGTCGTTCGCTGGCGCGCTCGACTGCGCGAATGTGACAGACGAAGCCACTTGCACAAGCACCGTGAAAACTGGCGATGCTCCAGTCGATGGTCAACCGTGCGAGTGGGCGTAAACATCCGGCCGAACATGGCGAACGAACGCGACGCGATCGTGTCAAAAACGGTCGCGCAGAGTGTTGGTGGTAGATCGCGTATATAGGTTCTTTTCGTCTCGTCGCGATTTAGTGACGACAGTGTAACGTTGTTTACATTTCAAGGTGCCCTTCTCCAGCTAGAGTGTCCTCAAATCAAGCAGAGCACACGCCACAGACTCACCCAAAAACAAGCTCGCTTATTTGAATTTGAATTTGAAGCACTTCATTTAAATTTGTTGCCTTTCATTCGAAATTTCTGTGCTTCGACACAGATTGGATGGCGTAGACTTCCTGGATTTCTTTAGCAGTGCCAATTCCTTTGGAATCGGTAAAATCGCCGCACAAGCTTCAATGATACGACACCCCACACCGGCACCGAGCGAGCAGATGGACTGGCTATCACTGGTACAAACGGGTTCACCATCGACGATAAATGCGATGTTTTACGGGCGGTCTTAGAAAGCACTTCCGACCGACGTAGGAGCCGACCGACGTCTGTCTCTCTGTTGGTGCGTCACATGCGCAATCGCCTTGCAAACTCTGCGCCGCATGGCGCGTAAGACCGAGCGCGACACAGAGTTCTTGTAGTCGACTGCTCCCTCACCGTCGGCGGTTGCCATCTGCGCGCGCGCGATGGTCGTTGTCGTCGGGCCTCGCTCGCGTCGCTGTGCGCGACATGCGCCTTGCCAACTCTGCGCCCCTCCTCGTCCTCGTCCTCGCCACCACACCCCCCCCCCCGAGTTCTGAACATGGGGCGATTTGTGAACGAATTACACAGTTCAGGGAGGGACGTGCAACAATCCCGAGGCAGCAGAGCCGGCACGAGTTTAGTCATTGAAATGTGCCAAATTCTACTACAATTCCAATGCAGCAGAGCAGGCACGAGTTTAGTCATTGAAATGCGCCAAGTTCTACTATACAATTCCAATGCAGCAGAGCAGGCACGAGTTTAGTCATTATTGAAATGCGCCAAATTCTACTACAAATCCAATGCAGCAGAGCCGACATGAATTTAGTCATTGAAATGCGCCAAATTCTACTACAATTCCAATGCAGCTGAGCCGGCACGAGTTTAGTCATTGAAATGCGCCAAATTCTACTACAATTCCAATGCAGCAGAGCCGGCACGAGTTTAGCCATTGAAATGCGCCAAATTCTACTACAATTCCAATGCAGCAGAGAAGGCACGAGTTTAGTCATTGAAATGCGCCAAGTTCTACTATACAATTCCAATGCAGCAGAGCAGGCACGAGTTTAGTCATTATTGAAATGCGCCAAATTCTACTACAAATCCAATGCAGCAGAGCCGACATGAATTTAGTCATTGAAATGCGCCAAATTCTACTACAATTCCAATGCAGCAGAGCCGGCACGAGTTTAGTAATTGAAATGCGCCAAATTCTACTACAATTCCAATGCAGCAGAGCCGGCACGAGTTTAGTCATTGAAATGCGCCAAATTCTACTACAATTCCAATGCAGCAGAGCATGCACGAGTTTAGACAATGAAATGCGTCAAAATTCTAATGCAGAGAGATGACTGTTTTTAATTCCAATGCAGCAGAGCATGCACGAGTTTAGTCATTGAAATGCGCCAAGTTCTACTACAATTCCAATGCAGCAGAGAAGGCACGAGTTTAGTCATTGAAATGCGCCAAGTTCTACTATACAATTCCAATGCAGCAGAGCAGGCACGAGTTTAGTCATTATTGAAATGCGCCAAATTCTACTACAAATCCAATGCAGCAGAGCCGACATGAATTTAGTCATTGAAATGCGCCAAATTCTACTACAATTCCAATGCAGCTGAGCCGGCACGAGTTTAGTCATTGAAATGCGTCAAATTCTACTACAATTCCAATGCAGCAGAGCATGCACGAGTTTAGTCATTGAAATGCGCCAAGTTCTACTACAATTCCAATGCAGCAGAGCCGGCACGAGTTTAGTCATTGAAATGCGCCAAATTCTACTACAATTCCAATGCAGCAGAGCATGCACGAGTTTAGTCATTGAAATGCGTCAAATTCTAGTACAATTCCAATGCAGCAGAGCCGACATGAGTTTAGTCATTGAAATGCGCCAAATTCTACTACAATTCCAATGCAGCAGAGCCGGCACGAGTTTAGTCATTGAAATGCGCCAAATTCTACTACAATTCCAATGCAGCAGAGCATGCACGAGTTTAGTCATTGAAATGCGTTAAATTCTACTATAATTCCAATGCAGCAGAGCATGCACGAGTTTAGTCATTGAAATGCGTTAAATTCTACTACAATTCCAATGCAGCAGAGCATGCACGAGTTTAGTCATTGAAATGCGTCAAATTCTACTACAATTCCAATGCAGCAGAGCATGCACGAGTTTAGTCATTGAAATGCGCCAAGTTCTACTACAATTCCAATGCAGCAGAGAAGGCACGAGTTTAGTCATTGAAATGCGCCAAGTTCTACTATACAATTCCAATGCAGCAGAGCAGGCACGAGTTTAGTCATTATTGAAATGCGCCAAATTCTACTACAATTCCAATGCAGCAGAGCCGGCACGAGTTTAGTCATTGAAATGCGCCAAATTCTACTACAATTCCAATGCAGCAGAGCATGCACGAGTTTAGTCATTGAAATGCGTTAAATTCTACTATAATTCCAATGCAGCAGAGCATGCACGAGTTTAGTCATTGAAATGCGCCAAATTCTACTACAATTCCAATGCAGCAGAGAAGGCACGAGTTTAGTCATTGAAATGCGCCAAGTTCTACTACACAATTCCAATGCAGCAGAGCAGGCACGAGTTTAGTCATTGAAATGCGCCAAGTTCTACTACACAATTCCAATGCAGCAGAGCAGGCACGAGTTTAGTCATTATTGAAATGCGCCAAATTCTACTACAAATCCAATGCAGCAGAGCCGACATGAGTTTAGTCATTGAAATGCGCCAAATTCTACTACAATTCCAATGCAGCAGAGCCGGCACGAGTTTAGTCATTGAAATGCGCCAAATTCTACTACAATTCCAATGCAGCAGAGCATGCACGAGTTTAGTCATTGAAATGCGTTAAATTCTACTATAATTCCAATGCAGCAGAGCATGCACGAGTTTAGTCATTGAAATGCGTTAAATTCTACTACAAATCCAATGCAGCAGAGCCGACATGAGTTTAGTCATTGAAATGCGTCAAATTTTAGTACAATTCCAATGCAGCAGAGCATGCACGAGTTTAGTCATTGAAATGCGCCAAGTTCTACTACAATTCCAATGCAGCAGAGAAGGCACGAGTTTAGTCATTGAAATGCGCCAAGTTCTACTACACAATTCCAATGCAGCAGAGCAGGCACGAGTTTAGTCATTATTGAAATGCGCCAAATTCTACTACAAATCCAATGCAGCAGAGCCGACATGAGTTTAGTCATTGAAATGCGCCAAATTCTACTACAATTCCAATGCAGCAGAGCCGGCACGAGTTTAGTCATTGAAATGCGCCAAATTCTACTACAATTCCAATGCAGCAGAGCATGCACGAGTTTAGTCATTGAAATGCGTCAAATTCTAGTACAATTCCAATGCAGCAGAGCATGCACGAGTTTAGTCATTGAAATGCGCCAAGTTCTACTACAATTCCAATGCAGCAGAGAAGGCACGAGTTTAGTCATTGAAATGCGCCAAGTTCTACTATACAATTCCAATGCAGCAGAGCAGGCACGAGTTTAGTCATTATTGAAATGCGCCAAATTCTACTACAAATCCAATGCAGCAGAGCCGACATGAGTTTAGTCATTGAAATGCGCCAAATTCTACTACAATTCCAATGCAGCAGAGCATGCACGAGTTTAGTCATTGAAATGCGCCAAATTCTACTACAATTCCAATGCAGCAGAGAAGGCACGAGTTTAGTCATTGAAATGCGCCAAGTTCTACTATACAATTCCAATGCAGCAGAGCAGGCACGAGTTTAGTCATTATTGAAATGCGCCAAATTCTACTACAAATCCAATGCAGCAGAGCCGACATGAGTTTAGTCATTGAAATGCGCCAAATTCTACTATAATTCCAATGCAGCAGAGCATGCACGAGTTTAGTCATTGAAATGCGCCAAATTCTACTACAATTCCAATGCAGCAGAGAAGGCACGAGTTTAGTCATTGAAATGCGCCAAGTTCTACTATACAATTCCAATGCAGCAGAGCAGGCACGAGTTTAGTCATTATTGAAATGCGCCAAATTCTACTACAAATCCAATGCAGCAGAGCCGACATGAGTTTAGTCATTGAAATGCGCCAAATTCTACTACAATTCCAATGCAGCAGAGCAGGCACGAGTTTAGTCATTGAAATGCGCCAAGTTCTACTACAATTCCAATGCAGCAGAGCATGCACGAGTTTAGTCATTGAAATGCGCCAAATTCTACTACAATTCCAATGCAGCAGAGAAGGCACGAGTTTAGTCATTGAAATGCGCCAAGTTCTACTATACAATTCCAATGCAGCAGAGCAGGCACGAGTTTAGTCATTATTGAAATGCGCCAAATTCTACTACAAATCCAATGCAGCAGAGCCGACATGAGTTTAGTCATTGAAATGCGCCAAATTCTACTAAAATACCAATGCAGCAGAGCAGGCACGAGTTTAGTCATTGAAATGCGCCAAGTTCTACTACAATTCCAATGCAGCAGAGCATGCACGAGTTTAGTCATTGAAATGCGTCAAATTCTACTACAATTCCAATGCAGCAGAGCAGGCTCGAGTTTAGTCATTGAAATGCGCCAAATTCTACTATAATCCCGAGGCAGCAGAGCAGGCACGAGTTCAGTCATTGAAATGCACCAAATTCTACTATAATCCTGAGGCAGCAGAGCAGGCACGACTTTAGTCATTGAAATGCGCCAAATTCTACTATAATCCTGAGGCAGCAGAGCAGGCCCAACTTTAGTCATTGAAATGCGCCAAATTCTACTATAATCCCGGGGCAGCAGAGCAGGAACGAGTTTAGTCATTGAAATGCGCCAAATTCTACTATAATCCCGAGGCAGCAGAGCAGGCACGAGTTTAGTCATTGAAATGCGCCAAATTCTACTATAATTCAAATGCAGCAGAGCCGACACGAGTTTAGTCATTGAAATGCGCCAAATTCTACTACAATTCAAATGCAGCAGAGCCGACATGAGTTTAGTCATTGAAATGCGCCAAATTCTTCTACAATTCAAATGCAGTGGAGCAGGCACGAGTTTAGTCATTGAAATGCGCCAAATTCTACTATAATCCTGAGGCAGCAGAGCAGGCACGACTTTAGTCATTGAAATGCGCCAAATTCTACTATAATCCCGTGGCAGCAGAGCAGGCACGAGTTTAGTCATTGAAATGCGCCAAATTCTACTACAATTCCAATGCAGCAGAGCAGGCACGAGTTTAGTCATTGAAATGCGCCAAGTTCTACTACAATTCCAATGCAGCAGAGCAGGCACGAGTTTAGTCATTGAAATGCGCCAAATTCTACTACAATTCCAATGCAGCAGAGCAGGCACGAGTTTAGTCATTGAAATGCGTCAATTTCCACTACAATTCCAATGCAGCAGAGCAGGCACGAGTTTAGTCATTGAAATGCGTCAATTTCCACTACAATTCCAATGCAGCAGAGCAGGCATGAGTTTAGTCATTGAAATGCGCCAAATTCTACTACAATTCCAATGCAGCAGAGCAGGCACGAGTTTAGTCATTGAAATGCGCCAAGTTCTACTACAATTCCAATGCAGCAGAGCAGGCACGAGTTTAGTCATTGAAATCCACCAAGTTCTACTACAATTCCAATGCAGCAGAGCAGGCACGAGTTCAGTCATTGAAATGCGCCAAATTCTACTACAATTCCAATGCAGCAGAGCAGGCACGAGTTTAGTCATTGAAATGCGCCAAGTTCTACTACAATTCCAATGCAGCAGAGCCGGCACGAGTTTAGTCATTGAAATGCGCCAAGTTCTACTACAACTCCAATGCAGCAGAGCAGGCACGAGTTTAGTCATTGAAATGCGTCAAATTCTACTATAATCCCGAGGCAGCAGAGCAGGCACGACTTTAGTCATTGAAATGCGCCAAATTCTACTACAATTCCAATGCAGCAGAGCAGGCACGAGTTTAGTCATTGAAATGCGCTAAATTCTACTCCAATTCCAATGCAGCAGAGGAGGCCGAGGCACGAGTTTGATAATTGAAAGGATGAACCCTTCACACGCGTACCCTAGGTATCATAGGCATGATTTGATTGCACTGACATGATCGGATCAAGCAGTTTCTATGTAAGAGGTATGTGGCATTCTAACTGTTGACGAGATTAAGAGAGCCAAATGCTACCCACACACAGAATTTCATATTTATTTCTCGACGATTTCGAGAAAAAACATTTCAATATCAAAACACATTGCTCGAGTCACAGGCGCAGACAATCAATTCACACTGAGGCATGCCTAAATCGTTATCATAATGCCTTAAACAGTGTTTTCCTAAAGCTTCTGTGTATAGTCTGCTTCATCCTGCCTGTGTCTGCAACGGCTCTCTGTCATCGCATGCCTCCCTCATTGCGTGTCGCGCAGCGATCAATTGTAGTCGCTGTAGTTGCGTTGTATCCAGCGTACCGTACTCGTGCGTTGTCGGCCGCAGCAGTGCTATACCGTGTACATGAACGCAGGCGTTGTTGCGCTGTTGAGATGGGCGGCCTCGGCCTCGCGCGCTGGCCGCGGCGACCCTCGGAGTCGGCGACGACCGTCAACGGCGAGGCCGCCGCCTCAAACGACGTCTCCCACGCAACACGCGCTGACTACAACGCAGAGTCGGCCGCGCCGTTGTCAGCGCGTGACGGCGCAGCTCGCAAACAGAAAGGAATGCATCCGTGTGGTGCGCTGCGCAGCACGCGGCTGTTGGAGGCGGGCAGGCACCGACAGGCACGGCCGCGAGCAGCCGACTCACCGCAAAGGGAGACTGCGAGAGAGGGACCGTCGTCGCCTCAAGAACAATGCATCGCAGCAATTCGCAGCTTTCAAAGCTTTGCATTTCAAATCCAAATCTATTAGCAAATGGATTGCTTGAAGGCCTGCAGAGGACCAGGACCAAATGCAGTTACAGCACAGTGCGCATATGTACATTGCACATCGCGTTCCATACATTGCATACTTATACTGCTCGACCATCGCTTGGGTGTACACGCTGCATGCTTTGCAAAACTCGATGACGTTTGGTTCTGCGTGCGAATGCGAGTCCGCACGTCCCCACAGACAGTGTGAGGTTTGCTAGCGGACTCCAGAAGCGTCGTCTTTCCTCACTTTGCTGTGGGAGGGCCTATACCTAGTATCGGATGCTCGCCATGCTGTTGTTGTCGCCGCAATCGTATGCGATGCATTCCTTTCTGTTTTCAGAGACGGACGTATGGCTGAGTCACTGTTGCTCAAACTCGTTTCAGAATCCGCTGTCCAGTTTTGCCTTCCGCGGAGGCGCCACCGCTAGTGAGGAAGCGTGGGTGCTGCTGCCAGCGCCGTCGTTGCTGCGACCGCGCGCGCGACGGTCGTCGCCGGCGAGCCGACCGACGTCTCTCTGTTGTGCGCCGCATGCGCGATCGGCTGCGCCTGCATCGCCTTGCAAACTCTGCGCCGCATGGCGCGTAAGACCGAGCGCGACACAGAGTTCTTGTAGTCGACTGCTCCCTCACCGTCGGCGGTCAGCGTCAAATTCTACTTCAATTCCAATGCAGCATAGACGGCACGAGTTTAGTCATTGAAATGCGTCAAATTCTACTACAATTCAAATGCAGCAGAGCCGGCACGAGTTTAGTCATTGAAATGCGTCAAATTCTACTACAATTCCAATGCAGCAGAGCTGGCACGAGTTTAGTGATTGAAATGCGCCAAATTCTACTATATTCCCGAGGCAGCAGAGCAGGCACGAGTTTAGTCATTGAAATGCGCCAAATTCTACTACAATTCCAATGCAATAGAGCAGGTACGAGTTTAGTCATTGAAATGCGCCAAATTCTACTATAATCCCGAGGCAGCAGAGCAGGCACGAGTTTAGTCATTGAAATGCACCAAGTTCTACTACAATTCCAATGCAGCAGAGCAGGCACGAGTTTAGTCACTGAAATGCGCCAAATTCTACTATAATCCCGAGGCAGCAGAGCAGGCACTAGTTTAGTCGTTGAAATGCGCCAAGTTCTACTACAATTCCAATGCAGCAGAGCAGGCACGAGTTTAGTCATTGAAATGCGCCAAGTTCTACTACAATTCCAATGCAGCAGAGCCAGCACGAGTTTAGTCATTGAAATGCGCCAAGTTCTACTACAATTCCAATGCAGCAGAGCAGGCACGAGTTTAGTCATTGAAATGCACCAAGTTCTACTACAATTCCAATGCAGCAGAGCAGGCACGAGTTTAGTCATTGAAATGCGCCAAATTCTACCACAATCCCAATGCAGCAGAGCAGGCACGAGTTTAGTCATTGAAATGCGCCAAATTCTACTACAATTCCAATGCAATAGAGCAGGTACGAGTTTAGTCATTGAAATGCGCCAAATTCTACTATAATCCCGAGGCAGCAGAGCAGGCACGAGTTTAGTCATTGAAATGCACCAAGTTCTACTACAATTCCAATGCAGCAGAGCAGGCACGAGTTTAGTCACTGAAATGCGCCAAATTCTACTATAATCCCGAGGCAGCAGAGCAGGCACGAGTTTAGTCATTGAAATGCGCCAAATTCTACTACATTCAAATGCAGCAGAGCAGGCACGAGTTTAGTCATTGAAATGCGCCAAATTCTACCACAATCCCAATGCAGCAGAGCAGGCACGAGTTTAGTCATTGAAATGCGCCAAGTTCTACTACAATTCCAATGCAGCAGAGCAGGCACGAGTTTAGTCATTGAAATGCGTCAAATTCTACTATAATCCCGAGGCAGCAGAGCAGGCACGACTTTAGTCATTGAAATGCGCCAAATTCTACTACAATTCCAATGCAGCAGAGCAGGCACGAGTTTAGTCATTGAAATGCGCCAAGTTCTACTACAATTCCAATGCAGCAGAGCAGGCACGAGTTTAGTCATTGAAATGCGCCAAGTTCTACTACAATTCCAATGCAGCAGAGCAGGCACGAGTTTAGGCATTGAAATGCGCCAAATTCTACTACAATTCCAATGCAGCAGAGCAGGCACGAGTTTAGTCATTGAAATGCGCCAAATTCTACTACAATACCAATGCAGCAGAGCAGGCACGAGTTTAGTCATTGAAATGCGTCAAATTCTACTATAATCCCGAGGCAGCAGAGCAGGCACGACTTTAGTCATTGAAATGCGCCAAATTCTACTACAATTCCAATGCAGCAGAGCAGGCACGAGTTTAGTCATTGAAATGCGCTAAATTCTACTCCAATTCCAATGCAGCAGAGGAGGCCGAGGCACGAGTTTGATAATTGAAAGGATGAACCCTTCACACGCGTACCCTAGGTATCATAGGCATGATTTGATTGCACTGACATGATCGGATCAAGCAGTTTCTATGTAAGAGGTATGTGGCATTCTAACTGTTGACGAGATTAAGAGAGCCAAATGCTACCCACACACAGAATTTCATATTTATTTCTCGACGATTTCGAGAAAAAACATTTCAATATCAAAACACATTGCTCGAGTCACAGGCGCAGACAATCAATTCACACTGAGGCATGCCTAAATCGTTATCATAATGCCTTAAACAGTGTTTTCCTAAAGCTTCTGTGTATAGTCTGCTTCATCCTGCCTGTGTCTGCAACGGCTCTCTGTCATCGCATGCCTCCCTCATTGCGTGTCGCGCAGCGATCAATTGTAGTCGCTGTAGTTGCGTTGTATCCAGCGTACCGTACTCGTGCGTTGTCGGCCGCAGCAGTGCTATACCGTGTACATGAACGCAGGCGTTGTTGCGCTGTTGAGATGGGCGGCCTCGGCCTCGCGCGCTGGCCGCGGCGACCCTCGGAGTCGGCGACGACCGTCAACGGCGAGGCCGCCGCCTCAAACGACGTCTCCCACGCAACACGCGCTGACTACAACGCAGAGTCGGCCGCGCCGTTGTCAGCGCGTGACGGCGCAGCTCGCAAACAGAAAGGAATGCATCCGTGTGGTGCGCTGCGCAGCACGCGGCTGTTGGAGGCGGGCAGGCACCGACAGGCACGGCCGCGAGCAGCCGACTCACCGCAAAGGGAGACTGCGAGAGAGGGACCGTCGTCGCCTCAAGAACAATGCATCGCAGCAATTCGCAGCTTTCAAAGCTTTGCATTTCAAATCCAAATCTATTAGCAAATGGATTGCTTGAAGGCCTGCAGAGGACCAGGACCAAATGCAGTTACAGCACAGTGCGCATATGTACATTGCACATCGCGTTCCATACATTGCATACTTATACTGCTCGACCATCGCTTGGGTGTACACGCTGCATGCTTTGCAAAACTCGATGACGTTTGGTTCTGCGTGCGAATGCGAGTCCGCACGTCCCCACAGACAGTGTGAGGTTTGCTAGCGGACTCCAGAAGCGTCGTCTTTCCTCACTTTGCTGTGGGAGGGCCTATACCTAGTATCGGATGCTCGCCATGCTGTTGTTGTCGCCGCAATCGTATGCGATGCATTCCTTTCTGTTTTCAGAGACGGACGTATGGCTGAGTCACTGTTGCTCAAACTCGTTTCAGAATCCGCTGTCCAGTTTTGCCTTCCGCGGAGGCGCCACCGCTAGTGAGGAAGCGTGGGTGCTGCTGCCAGCGCCGTCGTTGCTGCGACCGCGCGCGCGACGGTCGTCGCCGGCGAGCCGACCGACGTCTCTCTGTTGTGCGCCGCATGCGCGATCGGCTGCGCCTGCATCGCCTTGCAAACTCTGCGCCGCATGGCGCGTAAGACCGAGCGCGACACAGAGTTCTTGTAGTCGACTGCTCCCTCACCGTCGGTGGTCAGCGTCAAATTCTACTTCAATTCCAATGCAGCATAGACGGCACGAGTTTAGTCATTGAAATGCGTCAAATTCTACTACAATTCCAATGCAGCAGAGCTGGCACGAGTTTAGTGATTGAAATGCGCCAAATTCTACTATATTCCCGAGGCAGCAGAGCAGGCACGAGTTTAGTCATTGAAATGCACCAAGTTCTACTACAATTCCAATGCAGCAGAGCAGGCACGAGTTTAGTCATTGAAATGCGTCAAATTCTGCTACAATTCAAATGCAGCAGAGCAGGCACGAGTTTAGTCATTGAAATGCGTCAAATTCTACTTCAATTCCAATGCAGCAGAGCAGGCACGAGTTTAGTCATTGAAATGCGCCAAATTCTACTAGGTACATTCAAATGCAGCAGAGCAGGCACGAGTTTAGTCATTGAAATGCACCAAGTTCTACTACAATTCCAATGCAGCAGAGCAGGCACGAGTTTAGTCATTGAAATGCGTCAAATTCTGCTACAATTCAAATGCAGCAGAGCAGGCACGAGTTTAGTCATTGAAATGCGCCAAATTCTACTACATTCAAATGCAGCAGAGCAGGCACGAGTTTAGTCATTCAAATGCGCCAAATTCTACCACAATCCCAATGCAGCAGAGCAGGCACGAGTTTAGTCATTGAAATGCGCCAAGTTCTACTACAATTCCAATGCAGCAGAGCAGGCACGAGTTTAGTCATTGAAATGCGCCAAATTCTACCACAATCCCAATGCAGCAGAGCAGGCACGAGTTTAGTCATTGAAATGCGCCAAATTCTACTACATTCAAATGCAGCAGAGCAGGCACGAGTTTAGTCATTGAAATGCGCCAAATTCTACCACAATCCCAATGCAGCAGAGCAGGCACTAGTTTAGTCATTGAAATGCGCCAAGTTCTACTACAATACCAAGGAAGCTGAGCAGCCCCGTGTTTAGTAATCGAAATGCGCCAAGTTCTACTTCAATTCCAATGCAGCAGAGCAGGCACGAGTTTAGTCATTGAAATGCGCTTGGGGGCTTTTTGCTTTTTTGCGGGCGGCTTTGTCTTGAAATGCGCCAAATTCTACCACAATCCCAATGCAGCAGAGCAGGCACTAGTTTAGTCGTTGAAATGCGCCAAGTTCTACTACAATTCCAATGCAGCAGAGCAGGCACGAGTTTAGTCATTGAAATGCGCCAAGTTCTACTACAATTCCAATGCAGCAGAGCAGGCACGAGATTATTAATTGAAATGCGGTTTTGTGTGGTTTGGGGGTTGTGTGGGTTTGGTTTGGGGGGTTTGTTTGAATCAAATTCTACTACAATTCCAATGCAGCAGAGCAGGCACGAGTTTAGTCATTGAAATGCGCCAAGTTCTACTACAATTCCAATGCAGCAGAGCAGGCACGAGTTTAGTCATTGAAATGCGTCAAATTCTACTTCAATTCCAATGCAGCAGAGCAGGCACGAGTTTAGTCATTGAAATGCGTCAAATTCTACTACAATTCCAATGCAGCAGAGCAGGCACGAGTTTAGTCATTGAAATGCGTCAAATTCTACTATAATCCCGAGGCAGCAGAGCAGGCACGACTTTAGTCATTGAAATGCGCCAAATTCTACTACAATTCCAATGCAGCAGAGCAGGCACGAGTTTAGTCATTGAAATGCGCCAAATTCTACTACAATTCCAATGCAGCAGAGCAGGCACGAGTTTAGTCATTGAAATGCGCCAAGTTCTACTACAATTCCAATGCAGCAGAGCAGGCACGAGTTTAGGCATTGAAATGCGCCAAATTCTACTACAATTCCAATGCAGCAGAGCAGGCACGAGTTTAGTCATTGAAATGCGCCAAATTCTACTACAATTCCAATGCAGCAGAGCAGGCACGAGTTTAGTCATTGAAATGCGTCAAATTCTACTATAATCCCGAGGCAGCAGAGCAGGCACGACTTTAGTCATTGAAATGCGCCAAATTCTACTACAATTCCAATGCAGCAGAGCAGGCACGAGTTTAGTCATTGAAATGCGCTAAATTCTACTCCAATTCCAATGCAGCAGAGGAGGCCGAGGCACGAGTTTGATAATTGAAAGGATGAACCCTTCACACGCGTACCCTAGGTATCATAGGCATGATTTGATTGCACTGACATGATCGGATCAAGCAGTTTCTATGTAAGAGGTATGTGGCATTCTAACTGTTGACGAGATTAAGAGAGCCAAATGCTACCCACACACAGAATTTCATATTTATTTCTCGACGATTTCGAGAAAAAACATTTCAATATCAAAACACATTGCTCGAGTCACAGGCGCAGACAATCAATTCACACTGAGGCATGCCTAAATCGTTATCATAATGCCTTAAACAGTGTTTTCCTAAAGCTTCTGTGTATAGTCTGCTTCATCCTGCCTGTGTCTGCAACGGCTCTCTGTCATCGCATGCCTCCCTCATTGCGTGTCGCGCAGCGATCAATTGTAGTCGCTGTAGTTGCGTTGTATCCAGCGTACCGTACTCGTGCGTTGTCGGCCGCAGCAGTGCTATACCGTGTACATGAACGCAGGCGTTGTTGCGCTGTTGAGATGGGCGGCCTCGGCCTCGCGCGCTGGCCGCGGCGACCCTCGGAGTCGGCGACGACCGTCAACGGCGAGGCCGCCGCCTCAAACGACGTCTCCCACGCAACACGCGCTGACTACAACGCAGAGTCGGCCGCGCCGTTGTCAGCGCGTGACGGCGCAGCTCGCAAACAGAAAGGAATGCATCCGTGTGGTGCGCTGCGCAGCACGCGGCTGTTGGAGGCGGGCAGGCACCGACAGGCACGGCCGCGAGCAGCCGACTCACCGCAAAGGGAGACTGCGAGAGAGGGACCGTCGTCGCCTCAAGAACAATGCATCGCAGCAATTCGCAGCTTTCAAAGCTTTGCATTTCAAATCCAAATCTATTAGCAAATGGATTGCTTGAAGGCCTGCAGAGGACCAGGACCAAATGCAGTTACAGCACAGTGCGCATATGTACATTGCACATCGCGTTCCATACATTGCATACTTATACTGCTCGACCATCGCTTGGGTGTACACGCTGCATGCTTTGCAAAACTCGATGACGTTTGGTTCTGCGTGCGAATGCGAGTCCGCACGTCCCCACAGACAGTGTGAGGTTTGCTAGCGGACTCCAGAAGCGTCGTCTTTCCTCACTTTGCTGTGGGAGGGCCTATACCTAGTATCGGATGCTCGCCATGCTGTTGTTGTCGCCGCAATCGTATGCGATGCATTCCTTTCTGTTTTCAGAGACGGACGTATGGCTGAGTCACTGTTGCTCAAACTCGTTTCAGAATCCGCTGTCCAGTTTTGCCTTCCGCGGAGGCGCCACCGCTAGTGAGGAAGCGTGGGTGCTGCTGCCAGCGCCGTCGTTGCTGCGACCGCGCGCGCGACGGTCGTCGCCGGCGAGCCGACCGACGTCTCTCTGTTGTGCGCCGCATGCGCGATCGGCTGCGCCTGCATCGCCTTGCAAACTCTGCGCCGCATGGCGCGTAAGACCGAGCGCGACACAGAGTTCTTGTAGTCGACTGCTCCCTCACCGTCGGTGGTCAGCGTCAAATTCTACTTCAATTCCAATGCAGCATAGACGGCACGAGTTTAGTCATTGAAATGCGTCAAATTCTACTACAATTCCAATGCAGCAGAGCTGGCACGAGTTTAGTGATTGAAATGCGCCAAATTCTACTATATTCCTGCAGCAGAGCAGCAGAGCAGTGAGAGCGCCATTCTCCCCGAGGCAGCAGAGCAGGCACGAGTTTAGTCATTGAAATGCACCAAGTTCTACTACAATTCCAATGCAGCAGAGCAGGCACGAGTTTAGTCATTGAAATGCGTCAAATTCTGCTACAATTCAAATGCAGCAGAGCAGGCACGAGTTTAGTCATTGAAATGCGTCAAATTCTGCTACAATTCAAATGCAGCAGAGCAGGCACGAGTTTAGTCATTGAAATGCGCCAAATTCTACTACATTCAAATGCAGCAGAGCAGGCACGAGTTTAGTCATTGAAATGCACCAAGTTCTACTACAATTCCAATGCAGCAGAGCAGGCACGAGTTTAGTCATTGAAATGCGTCAAATTCTGCTACAATTCAAATGCAGCAGAGCAGGCACGAGTTTAGTCATTGAAATGCGCCAAATTCTACTACATTCAAATGCAGCAGAGCAGGCACGAGTTTAGTCATTCAAATGCGCCAAATTCTACCACAATCCCAATGCAGCAGAGCAGGCACTAGTTTAGTCGTTGAAATGCGCCAAGTTCTACTACAATTCCAATGCAGCAGAGCAGGCACGAGTTTAGTCATTGAAATGCGCCAAATTCTACCACAATCCCAATGCAGCAGAGCAGGCACTAGTTTAGTCGTTGAAATGCGCCAAGTTCTACTACAATTCCAATGCAGCAGAGCAGGCACGAGTTTAGTCATTGAAATGCGTCAAATTCTACTTCAATTCCAATGCAGCAGAGCAGGCACGAGTTTAGTCATTGAAATGCGTCAAATTCTACTACAATTCCAATGCAGCAGAGCAGGCACGAGTTTAGTCATTGAAATGCGTCAAATTCTACTTCAATTCCAATGCAGCAGAGCAGGCACGAGTTTAGTCATTGAAATGCGCCAAATTCTACTACAATTCCAAGGCAGCAGAGCAGGCATTGTATTGAAATGCGTAAATTCTACTACAATTCCAATGCAGCAGAGCAGGCACGAGTTTAGTCATTGAAATGCGTCAAATTCTACTATAAAGGCAGCAGAGCAGGCACGACTTTAGTCATTGAAATGCGCCAAATTCTACTACAATTCCAATGCAGCAGAGCAGGCACGAGTTTAGTCATTGAAATGCGCCAAATTCTACTACAATTCCAATGCAGCAGAGCAGGCACGAGTTTAGTCATTGAAATGCGCCAAGTTCTACTACAATTCCAATGCAGCAGAGCAGGCACGAGTTTAGGCATTGAAATGCGCCAAATTCTACTACAATTCCAATGCAGCAGAGCAGGCACGAGTTTAGTCATTGAAATGCGCCAAATTCTACTACAATTCCAATGCAGCAGAGCAGGCACGAGTTTAGTCATTGAAATGCGTCAAATTCTACTATAATCCCGAGGCAGCAGAGCAGGCACGACTTTAGTCATTGAAATGCGCCAAATTCTACTACAATTCCAATGCAGCAGAGCAGGCACGAGTTTAGTCATTGAAATGCGCTAAATTCTACTCCAATTCCAATGCAGCAGAGGAGGCCGAGGCACGAGTTTGATAATTGAAAGGATGAACCCTTCACACGCGTACCCTAGGTATCATAGGCATGATTTGATTGCACTGACATGATCGGATCAAGCAGTTTCTATGTAAGAGGTATGTGGCATTCTAACTGTTGACGAGATTAAGAGAGCCAAATGCTACCCACACACAGAGTTTCATATTTATTTCTCGACGATTTCGAGAAAAAACGTTTCAATATCAAAACACATTGCTCGAGTCACAGGCGCAGACAATCAATTCACACTGAGGCATGCCTAAATCGTTATCATAATGCCTTAAACAGTGTTTTCCTAAAGCTTCTGTGTATCGTCTGCTTCATCCTGCCTGTGTCTGCAACGGCTCTCTGTCATCGCATGCCTCCCTCATTGCGTGTCGCGCAGCGATCAATTGTAGTCGCTGTAGTTGCGTTGTATCCAGCGTACCGTACTCGTGCGTTGTCGGCCGCAGCAGTGCTATACCGTGTACATGAACGCAGGCGTTGTTGCGCTGTTGAGATGGGCGGCCTCGGCCTCGCGCGCTGGCCGCGGCGACCCTCGGAGTCGGCGACGACCGTCAACGGCGAGGCCGCCGCCTCAAACGACGTCTCCCACGCAACACGCGCTGACTACAACGCAGAGTCGGCCGCGCCGTTGTCAGCGCGTGACGGCGCAGCTCGCAAACAGAAAGGAATGCATCCGTGTGGTGCGCTGCGCAGCACGCGGCTGTTGGAGGCGGGCAGGCACCGACAGGCACGGCCGCGAGCAGCCGACTCACCGCAAAGGGAGACTGCGAGAGAGGGACCGTCGTCGCCTCAAGAACAATGCATCGCAGCAATTCGCAGCTTTCAAAGCTTTGCATTTCAAATCCAAATCTATTAGCAAATGGATTGCTTGAAGGCCTGCAGAGGACCAGGACCAAATGCAGTTACAGCACAGTGCGCATATGTACATTGCACATCGCGTTCCATACATTGCATACTTATACTGCTCGACCATCGCTTGGGTGTACACGCTGCATGCTTTGCAAAACTCGATGACGTTTGGTTCTGCGTGCGAAT
The DNA here is from genome assembly GCA_030248085.1 of Paralinhomoeus sp. GSCO2_6. Lineage (NCBI taxonomy): Eukaryota > Metazoa > Nematoda > Chromadorea > Monhysterida > Linhomoeidae > Paralinhomoeus > Paralinhomoeus sp. GSCO2_6. Next base: position 14,951 of record JASAMY010001690.1, on the reverse strand, counting down.
GCGAGTCCGCACGTCCCCACAGACAGTGTGAGGTTTGCTAGCGGACTCCAGAAGCGTCGTCTTTCCTCACTTTGCTGTGGGAGGGCCTATACCTAGTATCGGATGCTCGCCATGCTGTTGTTGTCGCCGCAATCGTATGCGATGCATTCCTTTCTGTTTTCAGAGACGGACGTATGGCTGAGTCACTGTTGCTCAAACTCGTTTCAGAATCCGCTGTCCAGTTTTGCCTTCCGCGGAGGCGCCACCGCTAGTGAGGAAGCGTGGGTGCTGCTGCCAGCGCCGTCGTTGCTGCGACCGCGCGCGCGACGGTCGTCGCCGGCGAGCCGACCGACGTCTCTCTGTTGTGCGCCGCATGCGCGATCGGCTGCGCCTGCATCGCCTTGCAAACTCTGCGCCGAATGGCGTGTAAGAACGAGCGCGACACAGAGTTCTTGTGGGACTGCTCCCTCACCGTCGGCGGTTGCCATCTGCGCGCGCGCGACGGTCGTTGTCGTCGGGCCTCGCTCGCGTCGCTGTGCGCGACATGCGCCTGCGATCGCTCGCATCACCTTGCAAACTCTGCGCCCCTCCTCGTCCTCATACTCGCCACCCCCCCCCCCCCCCCCCCTCCCCCGAGTTCTGAACATGGGGCGATTTGTGAACGAATTACACAGTTCAGAGAGGGACGTGCAACAATTCTGAGGCAGCAGAGCAGGCACGAGTTTAGTCATTTAAATACGCCAAATTCTATTCCAATGCAGCAGAGCCAGCACGAGTTTAGTCATTGAAATGCGCCAAGTTCTACTACAATTCCAATGCAGCAGAGCAGGCACGAGTTTCGTCATTGAAATGCACCAAGTTCTACTACAATTCCAATGCAGCAGAGCAGGCACGAGTTTAGTCATTGAAATGCGCCAAATTCTACAACAATCCCAATGCAGCAGAGCAGGCACGAGTTTAGTCATTGAAATGCGCCAAATTCTACTACAATTCCAATGCAGCAGAGCAGGCACGAGTTTAGTCATTGAAATGCACCAAGTTCTACTACAATTCCAATGCAGCAGAGCAGGCACGAGTTTAGTCACTGAAATGCGCCAAATTCTACTATAATCCTGAGGCAGCAGAGCAGGCACGAGTTTAGTCATTGAAATGCGCCAAATTCTACTACATTCAAATGCAGCAGAGCCGACACAAGTTTAGTCATTGAAATGCGCCAAATTCTACTATAATCCTGAGGCAGCAGAGCAGGCACGTGTTTAGTCATTGAAATGCGCCAAATTATACTACAATTCCAATGCATCAGAGCGGACACGAGTTTAGTCACTGAAATGCGCCAAATTCTACTACAATTCCAATGCAGCAGAGCCGGCACGAGTTTAGTAATTGAAATGCGCCAAATTCTACTACAATTCCAATGCAGCAGAGCAGGCACGAGTTTAGTCATTGAAATGCGCCAAAGGGGGATTTGGGGGGGGAAGAGAGAGAGTAGTCATGAGCGCAATCATACAATACCAATGCAGCAGAGCAGGCACGAGTTTAGTCATTGAAATGCGCCAAATTCTCAACAAGAGAATGGTAAATTAATACAATGGGTTTATTCCAATGCAGCAGAGCCGGCACGAGTTTAGTCATTGAAATGCGTCAAATTCTACTACAATTACAATGCAGCAGAGAAGGCACGAGTTTAGTCATTGAAATGCGGCAAATTCTACTACAATACCAAGGCAGCAGAGAAGGCACGAGTTTAGTGAGGAGTGAAGCGCCAACCTACAACCATTGGGGGGGGAGGTGAGAGAAGGGGGCAAATAACAACCAAGCAGCAGAGCAGGCACGAGTTTAGTCATTGAAATGCGCCAAATTCTACTACAATTCCAATGCAGCAGAGCAGGCACGAGTTTAGTCATTGAAATGCGCCAAATTCTACTACAATACCAATGCAGCAGAGCAGGCACGAGTTTAGTCATTGAAATGCGCCAAATTCTACTACAATTCCAATGCAGCAGAGCAGGCACGAGTTTAGTCATTGAAATGCGTCAAATTCTACTACAATTCCAATGCAGCAGAGCAGGCACGAGTTTAGTCATTGAAATGCGCCAAATTCTACTACAATACCAATGCAGCAGAGCAGGCACGAGTTTAGTCATTGAAATGCGCCAAATTCTACTACAATTCCAGCAGAGCAGGCACGAGTTTAGTCATTGAAATAAAATGCGAAAATAATATAAATGAGTAAAGAGCAGAGCAGGCACGAGTTTAGTCATTGAAATGCGTCAAATTCTACTACAATTCCAATGCAGCAGAGCAGGCACGAGTTTAGTCATTGAAATGCGCCAAATTCTACTACAATTCCAATGCAGCAGAGCAGGCACGAGTTTAGTCATTGAAATGCGCCAAATTCTACTACAATTCCAATGCAGCAGAGCAGGCACGAGTTTAGTCATTGAAATGCGCCAAATTCTACTACAATTCCAATGCAGCAGAGCAGGCACGAGTTTAGTCATTGAAATGCGTCAAATTCTACTACAATTCCAATGCAGCAGAGCAGGCACGAGTTTAGTCATTGAAATGCGCCAAATTCTACTACAATTCCAATGCAGCAGAGCAGGCACGAGTTTAGTCATTGAAATGCGCCAAATTCTACTACAATTCCAATGCAGCAGAGCAGGCACGCAGTTTAGTCATTGAAATGCGCCAAATTCTACTACAATTCCAATGCAGCAGAGCAGGCACGAGTTTAGTCATTGAAATGCGCCAAATTCTACTACAATTCCAATGCAGCAGAGCAGGCACGAGTTTAGTCATTGAAATGCGCCAAATTCTACTACAATACCAATGCAGCAGAGCAGGCACGAGTTTAGTCATTGAAATGCGCCAAATTCTACTACAATTCCAATGCAGCAGAGCAGGCACGAGTTTAGTCATTGAAATGCGCCAAATTCTACTACAATACCAATGCAGCAGAGCAGGCACGAGTTTAGTCATTGAAATGCGCCAAATTCTACTACAATTCCAATGCAGCAGAGCAGGCACGAGTTTAGTCATTGAAATGCGCCAAATTCTACTACAATACCAATGCAGCAGAGCAGGCACGAGTTTAGTCATTGAAATGCGCCAAATTCTACTACAATACCAATGCAGCAGAGCAGGCACGAGTTTAGTCATTGAAATGCGCCAAATTCTACTACAATACCAATGCAGCAGAGCAGGCACGAGTTTAGTCATTGAAATGCGCCAAATTCTACTACAATTGCAATGCATCAGAGCCGGCACGAGTTTAGTCATTGAAATGCGCCAAATCTACTTACAACTCCGGCGGTTGTCTGTGCGTGCGTGCGTCCGGGCTATAACTCTCGAACGGCTCGACGGATCCGGACGGGCGATGGCTCGTTCGACTCGGCATCGCGCCGCATTTCGTCAGACGCTATTCGTTTTCCAATACAAAGCGTATATTAACTGGCGAAAATACCACTTTAGGACAAATATTTTGGTGCGACTAATGTTTTGTTTACGCGTTACAATGATACGCGTTTCTTAGAAAGCCTGCATGCATCAAGAAAACCTAACTCTCAAACGGCTTGGCGGATCCGGATGGGCGATGGCTTGATGGAGTCGGCCTCACCCGGCATTTTCAAATTTGCTAGTCGTTTCGGCGATAAATATCTGTAAGTGGCGAAAGTGGCGAAAACAAGTGAAAACGGTGCACCTATGCAAACATGCATGCATCCACATCCACGTCCAAGCAACGATAATTGATGCGTCCGCATCGACATCCCGTTCGACATCGACACAGAACCAATCCTAAAAACTAAACAAATCGACAGCAATATCGCATGCGTGCACGGATAAAGATGTGATGTGACTCGTTCGACCCGCCATCGCCAGAACGTTTCTCAAATGTGAATGGCATTTGCCAACAGTTGGTCAATTTGTCGGAGTTGCTAAAAACGCTTTTACGAAAATTCGAACCACTGCAAAAGACCAACGGACGCACATGGCGGCCGACTCAGATGGATCCTCACGGCCAGTCGGTAGCGCGATTGACAGGCGGACTGGATGGTGCACTGAACAGCTAGCGCGATCGACAGGCGGACTGGATGGCACGCTGAACAGCTGGGGCGATCAACAGGTGGACTGGACGGCACCCTGAACAGCTAGCGCGATCGACAGGCGGACTGGATGGCTGGCTGAACAGCTAGCTCGATCGACAGGCGGACTGGCTGGACGGCACGCTGAACAGCTAGCGCGATCGACAGGGGGACTGGATGGCAGGCTGAACAGCTAGCTCGATCGACAGGCGGACTGTCTGGACGGCATGCTGAACAGCTAGCTCGATCGACAGGCGGACTGGCTGGACGGCACGCGGCACAGCTAGCTCGATCGACAGGCGAACTGGATGGCACGCTGGACAGCTGGGGCGATCGACAGGCGGACTGGACGGCACGCTGGACAGCTGGGGCGATCGACAGGCGGACTGGACGGCATGCTGAACAGCTAGCGCGATCGACAGGGGGACTGGACGGCACGCTGAACAGCTGGGGCGAGCGACAGGCGGACTGGCTGGATGGCACGCTGAGCGGCTAGCGCGATTGACAGGTGGACTGGACGGCACGCTGGACAGCTGGGGCGATCGACAGGCGGACTGGACGGCACGCTGAACAGCTAGCGCGATCGACAGGTGGACTGGACGGCACACTGAACAGCTGGGGCAATTGACAGGCGGACTGGACGGCATGCTGAACAGCTAGCGTGATCGACAGATGGACTGGACGACCGGCTGAACAGCTAGCTCGATCGAGAGGCGGACTGGCTGGATGGCATGCTGAACAGCTAGCTCGATCAACAGGCGGACTGGATGGCAGGCTGAACAGCTAGCTCGATCGACAGGTGGACTGGCTGGACGGCACGCTGAACAGCTAGCGCGATCGACAGGCAGACTGGACGGCAGGCTGAACAGCTAGCTCGATCGACAGGCGGACTGGCTGGATGGCATGCTGAACAGCTAGCTTGATCGACAGGCGGACTGGATGGCACACTGAACAGCTAGAGCGCTCGTCAAGGAGATGAGTCGAAGCACTAAACAGCTAGCGTGCTCGTCATGGGGAGGATGAGTGGACCTACTGAACAGTTAGTGCGCTCGTCACAGGGACGAGTCGAACCACTGAACAGCTAGAGTGCTTGTCACACGGACCAGTCAGCCCACAAAACAACTAGCGCGCTTGTCACAGGGACCAGTCAGCACGCCAAACAGGTAACGCAATCATCACAGGGACGAGTCGACCCACTAAACAACTAGCGCAATGGAGAGGTGGACTGGATGGCACGCTGAATAGCTAGCCCGCTTGACAGGTGGACTGGACGGGGATGGGGGGGGGGGGTGGCCGAAGGCCGCTCCGGGCGTCTAGTCTCACTTACAACTCCGGCGGCTGTCTGTGCGTGCGTGCGTGCGTGCGTGCGTCCGGACTATAACTCTCGAACGGCTCGACGGATCCGGACGGGCGATGGCTCGTTCGACTCGGCATCGCGCCGCATTTCGTCAGACGCTATTCGTTTTGTTCATAATTACCGGTAATACCGATAAATAGCGAAAATACGACTCTGGGACAAATATTTTGGTGTGACTAATGTTTGTCCTGCAGGGAACGCGTCTTTTAGAAAACGATTACTTTTTCGGTTCTCTCGAACGGCCCGACGGATCTGGATGGGCGATGGCTTGATCGACTCGGCCTCGCCCGGCATTTCCATATATGCTGCTGGTTTCAACGATAAATACCGATAAATGGTGAAAGTGACAAAAAGAAGCGAAAACGGTGTTTCTAAGGTCTAAAGGGGTAAGTAGTAAGCCTAAAGGGGCAAGAAGGAAACAAACGGTACTGTAATGGAAACAAGCGATCCTAAAAGGAAACTAAACAAAATCGACAGCAATATCGCCTGCGTGCACGGATAAAGGTGCGATGCGGCTCGTTCGACCTGTCATCGCTAGAACCGGTTTCAGATGTGAACAGCATATGCCAACAGTCGACCCACTGAACAGATGGCGCGCCAAGCAGCTAGCGCGCTGGACAGGCGGACTGGATGGCACGCTGAACAGCTGGGGCGATCGACAGGCGGACTGGACGGCACGCTGAAAACCTGGGGCGATCGACAGGCGGACTAGACGGCAGGCTGAACAGCTAGCTCGATCGACAGGCGGACTGGCTGGACGGCAGGCTGAACAGCTAGCGCGATCGACAGGCGGACTGGACGGCACGCTGAACAGCTGGGGCGATCAACAGGCGGACTGGACGGCACCCTGAACAGCTAGCGCGATCGACAGGCGGACTGGATGGCTGGCTGAACAGCTAGCTCGATCGACAGGCGGACTGGCTGGACGGCACGCTGAACAGCTAGCGCGATCGACAGGGGGACTGGATGGCAGGCTGAACAGCTAGCTCGATCGACAGGCGGACTGTCTGGACGGCACGCTGAACAGCTAGCGCGATCGACAGGGGGACTGGATGGCAGGCTGAACAGCTAGCTCGATCGACAGGCGGACTGTCTGGATGGCATGCTGAACAGCTAGCTCGATCGACAGGCGGACTGGCTGGACGGCACGCTGAACAGCTAGCGCGATCGACAGGGGGACTGGATGGCAGGCTGAACAGCTAGCTCGATCGACAGGCGGACTGGCTGGACGGCACGCTGAACAGCTAGCGCGATCGACAGGGGGACTGGATGGCAGGCTGAACAGCTAGCTCGATCGACAGGCGGACTGTCTGGACGGCACGCTGAACAGCTAGCGCGATCGACAGGCGGACTGGACGGCAGGCTGAACAGCTAGCTCGATCGACAGGCGGACTGGCTGGACGGCATGCCGAACAGCTAGCTCGATCGACAGGCGGACTGGCTGGACGGCACGCTGAACAGCTAGCGCAATCGACAGGCGGACTGGACGGCACGCTGGACAGCTGGGGCGATCGACAGGCAGACTGGATGGCACGCTGAACAGCTAGCGCGATCGACAGGCGGACTGGCTGGACGGCACGCTGAACAGCTAGCGCGATCGACAGGGGGACTGGATGGCAGGCTGAACAGCTAGCTCGATCGACAGGCGGACTGGCTGGACGGCACGCTGAACAGCTAGCGCGATCGACAGGTGGACTGGACGGCACGCTGAACAGCTGGGGCGATTGACAGGCGGACTGTACGGCATGCTGAACAGCTAGCGCCATCGACAGGCGGACTGGACGACACGCTGAACAGCTAGCGCGATCGACAGGCGGACTGGATGGCACACTGAACAGCTAGGGCGATCGACAGGCGGACTGGACGGCATGCTGAACAGCTAGCGGGATCGACAGGCGGACTGGACGGCACGCTGGACAGCTGGGGCGATCGACAGGCGGACTGGACGGCATGCTGAACAGCTAGCGCGATCGACAGGCGGACTGGCTGGACGGCACGCTGAGCGGCTAGCGCGATCGACAGGTGGACTGGACAGTACACTGAACAGCTAGCCTGCGTCGACATGCAGACGAGTCACGGCTAGCCTGCATTGATACGCAGACGAGTCAACCTGCTGAACAGCTAGCCTGCGTTGACACACGGGCCCACTGAACAGCTAGCATGCTCGACAGGTGGGCTGGATGGGGCGGGGGGTGGCCGAAGGCCGCTACGGGCGTCTAGTTCTACTACAATTCCAATGCAGCAGAGCAGGCACGAGTTTAGTCATTGAAATGCGCCAAATTCTACTACAATACCAATGCAGCAGAGCAGGCACGAGTTTAGTCATTGAAATGCGCCAAATTCTACTACAATTCCAATGCAGCAGAGCAGGCACGAGTTTAGTCATTGAAATGCGCCAAATTCTACTACAATACCAATGCAGCAGAGCAGGCACGAGTTTAGTCATTGAAATGCGCCAAATTCTACTACAATTCCAATGCAGCAGAGCAGGCACGAGTTTAGTCATTGAAATGCGCCAAATTCTACTACAATTCCAATGCAGCAGAGCAGGCACGAGTTTAGTCATTGAAATGCGCCAAATTCTACTACAATTCCAATGCAGCAGAGCAGGCACGAGTTTAGTCATTGAAATGCGCCAAATTCTACTACAATTCCAATGCAGCAGAGCAGGCACGAGTTTAGTCATTGAAATGCGCCAAATTCTACTACAATACCAATGCAGCAGAGCAGGCACGAGTTTAGTCATTGAAATGCGCCAAATTCTACTACAATTCCAATGCAGCAGAGCAGGCACGAGTTTAGTCATTGAAATGCGCCAAATTCTACTACAATTCCAATGCAGCAGAGCAGGCACGAGTTTAGTCATTGAAATGCGCCAAATTCTACTACAATTCCAATGCAGGAGAGCAGGCACGAGTTTAGTCATTGAAATGCGCCAAATTCTACTACAATTCCAATGCAGCAGAGCAGGCACGAGTTTAGTCATTGAAATGCGCCAAATTCTACTACAATACCAATGCAGCAGAGCAGGCACGAGTTTAGTCATTGAAATGCGCCAAATTCTACTACAATTCCAATGCAGCAGAGCAGGCACGAGTTTACTCATTGAAATGCGCCAAATTCTACTACAATACCAATGCAGCAGAGCAGGCACGAGTTTAGTCATTAAAATGGCCAAATTCTACTACAATACCAATGCAGCAGAGCAGGCACGAGTTTAGTCATTGAAATGCGCCAAATTCTACTCACATAAGACATGCCTAAATCGTTATAATAATGCCTTAAACAGTGTTTTCCTGAAGCTTCTGCGTATCGTCTGCTTCATCCTGCCTCTGTCTGCAATGGCTCTCTGTCATCGCATGCCTCCCTCATTGCGTGTCGCGCAGGGATCAGTTGTAGGCGCTGTAGTTGCATAGTGTCCAGCGTACCGCATTGGTGCGTTGTCGGCCGCAGCAGTGCTATACCGTGTACATGCACGCAGGCGTTGTTGCGCTGTTGAGATGGGCGGCCTCGGCCTCGCGCGCTGGCGGCGGCGACCCTCGCAGTCGATGGCGACCGTCGACGGCGAGGACATCGCCTCAAACGACGTCTCCCACTCAACACGCGCTGACTGACGCTGACGCGCACACGCGCGCGCACAGAGTCGGCCGCGCCGTTGTCAGCGCGTCACGGCATCGGAAACAGAAAGGAATTCATCCGTGTGGTGCGCTGCGCAGCACGCGGCTGTTGGAGGCGGGCAGGCGCCGACAGGCACGGCCGCGAGCAGCCGACTCACAGCAAAGGGCGGGAGACTGCGAGAGATTGCATGAAGGCCTGCAGAGGACCTACAGTAATGCAGTTACAGCACAGTGCGCATATATTGCACATCGCGTTCCATACACTGCATTTACTGCTAGACCATCGCGTCGGTGTACACGCTGCATGCTGTGCAAAACTCGATGACGTTTGGTTCTGCGTTCGAATGCGAGTCCCCACAAACAGTGCGAGGTCTGCTAGCGGACTCCAAGAGCGTCGTCTTTTCTCACTTTGCTGTGGGAGGGCCTGTACCTAGTATCGGATGCTCGCCATGCTGTTGTTGTCGCCGCGATCCTACGCGATGCATTCCTTTCTGTTTTCTTAGACTGTCGTTTTTCTGAGTCACTTCTGTCCGTGGTTTTTCTTTCGCTGCGGCGCCACCGCTAGTGAGCAAGCGTGGATGCCGCTGCCAGCGCCGCGCAGCGCGCTCGCGCGCGCGCGCGACGGTCGTCGCCGGCTGGGCCGACCTGCGTCTCTCTGTTGTGCGCCACATGCGCCTGTGGCGCCGCGCGTCGCGTAAGACCGAGCGCGACACAGAGTTCTTGCAGTCGACTGCGCCCTCACCGTCGGCGGTTGTCATCTGCGAGCGCACTCGATGGCAACCGATCGCGCGTTGGCGACGACGACCCTCGCGCGTCGGTCGTTGTCGCCGGGCCCTGCCAGCGTCTCAGGCATCTCCGCTTTGCGCTACTAGCCCCAAATATGGAACCCAGATCACTCACTACAGATGGATAATGTTTTTGAAATATTGCAATCAATAAATTCTATTCCAAATTTCAAAGTGCCCCAATGCAACTTAGGTACATTGTACACACTGACATCAACAAAATGGTTTGGTTTAATGCTGCTAGAGCTGAATTTAACTTCAAATTACACACAGTTAAAAAACCAATTAAATTAATTAAATAATTTAAATAAACTAAATAAGTCTCAGCACTTTTTTAAAAATTAAAAATTAAATAAAAAAGTATTTTTGACTTTTTTAAACATTAAAAATTAAATTAAAAAACGTTTTCGACTTTTTTAATAATTAAAAATTAAAAAAATAAGTCTGTAGACTTTTTACTGACATCGCTATCTAGCACCACACGTCTTCTAAAGAGCACCCCCTCCCCCGCCTTCGACGAGCGCCCATGGTAGAGATTTTGTTGAAAAATGTGCGCTCATGGCACCCATTAAGGATATATGTACCTATGCAATTCCTAAGGGCAGGTAGCCAGCGGCCTATATGGAGTACTCTTACTGTCTTCGTATCACTTGTTTCAGTTGCGGAAAATTTGGCTGATGCGATCAATTGACAGTGAGCGCGAGTTGGGGAAACGGTCGAGGGGTCGTCCGCCGGTCCACCCAGTGTGGCGCTCGAAAGGCGGCTTCATGGGTAGAATTCCCGGTAGCAAACGGATCGCCTGCCACGTGACGCTCGACTCGGGTCGAACTTGCGGCTGGACGGGGACGCAGGTAAGGCCGACCTACATCCCACCCCCCACGCACTTTGTTGAGCATTATTAAAATGTGAGCCTCCCTCCATAAAGGCCGATTTATAATCATCCGCGTCCGTCATCCGCGTCCGTCATCCGTCCAGACGGATGATTATAAATGGGGAAGTTTGATGGACGCGGATGACGCACGCGGATGACGGATGGAGTTGGCCAATTTCAACTTCTTGACGGATGACGGACGGCTCGCGTTGAAAAGGCGCGCGGTCTTGCACGGAAAGCGTGCGCGCGGAAGGAGTTTACGGCACGACGAGTTTACGATTGCGCGCTTTAAACACCCAAATCTACCATAATCTGTGAAGGGATTGCACGCGAGACCCAATTCATCTAACACTTGATTATGAAAAATGACGGATGATTATAAATCGAGCAATTTTCGCGTGACGGACGCGGATGACGGTCGACGGATGGCGGATGACGGACGCAGAAGATTATAAATCGGCCTTAACCCTCTGAGCGCCTCTACCATGCGGCCTCCTAAATGGTGAAAGTCCCCGGCGCTTTCAGGAAGAGAGTGCACTTATAGCGGGGGGGGGGGGGTGACAAACTGAAAGTGGTCTGGGGGAGGCTCACAGAATTACCGGTTTATCGGTAATCCATATGTTTTCCAGGCGTCCTTGACGAACCTGCACGGCCACATGCTGTCGCATCGTCTGGACGCCCTCCGCGACTACGGACACTACTCTAAGCTACTGGCTTGGCATGGCGTTGGGACGAAGCGGCAGCTGGAAGACAAGGAGCGCATCGACGCCATCTTCTTTGCTTGGATGCGGGTCCTATGCGTGCGTTCGTTCATTTTTGGCCTTTTAGTTGATAAATATATGCCAAAATTCTAACTTTGAACTTTTGATATGCTGTATGCCGTATACTACACACCCACATAGTAAGCAGCAAAACTTACAGTATAGGTGCATTCCAAGCAAAACTTACAGCATTCCAAGCAACCGCAAACCGCGCAATCTCCTTTCAGAAATGCAACCCTCTTGACCAAGAGTCGTTCCGGCAGTTTTGCAGGAGCTTGAATGAAGAAGCAGCTCCATTTTTGTTCCCTAAAGACATTGGAGTAGATTCGAGAAAGCTTCTTATAGAAGTCACGAGGGCTCGCTTGGCGCAACAACCTCTCACTGTCTGCGTTTGTAAACTGCAGTGGAAAAAACAGTATGTGGGACAAATCGTTGTCCTCTGTGAAGTCGATGGAGAAGCGTAAGTCAAATCAATCTTAAACCGATTACAGTAAGCCTCCTAATTGACCAGATTGAGCAGTAGGATTGGCAATGTTTGACGGAGGGGAAATAAAGTATCACAGGCTCTTAGACAGGTGTCTAATTGTAGGGGATCATGAAAATGTGGCTAAGTAATTAGATACCGTAAATCCTCCAATAGTGCCTGCGGGCACTATTATTTCGACCTTGCGTTACCCGGCTGGCACTATTGGAGGGCACCATTGGAGTGGGCTCTAGTCTATACTTTCAACCTAGAAATTTTGAATGGCAATGCTAATTTCGCAGTCAAAATTGACGATTTTTTGGTAATTTTGATCACTTTTTTCCCATTTAATGGTTGATTTACCACTAGTAGTAGCTGAAACGTACTATTATTGGTTAGTGGTAGTAGTGTGTATACACGATATGGTATGTACATTGTACCTACCACTTTATTCGTGTCCATATCAGGCACGTGGATATACCCTTACCCCGGGGGCACTATTGGAGGAAGCAGTATTATTTCAACCTTGCCTTTCTTGGGGGTGGGGGGAGGGGGGCGTGGGCACCATTGGTGGGAGGCTCTATTGGAGGGTTTACGGTAGTTGTCGTTACGCATGCCTAGCGCCAACGACTTCCAGGGACCAAGTGTGTTGTTTTCTGAACGTTATCGAATCAATTGAACAACTCGCCACTCAGTTCGTGGAGTTGCTGGACAAACTGCAAGTGGACGTCAAGCAAGTCTCGCTCGTTCGGTTCTCGAGCCAAGGAGGGCATTATTACGATCACGAGACTTTTAAATATTTATTGAGAAGCCGAGAGATTGGGCTTGCGGTAGTGAAGTCCGGCGACAAGTTGCCGTCGCCAATTCTGAAAGACGACGACAACTTCTGGAGCACAGCGCTGTTGCTGAACAACATCCATTACATGTGAGATGACACAATACATCAGAAAACGTATGTATGTACTGTGTAGTGTGTGCACAATGTTCCTACATACCCGCTGTTAATAGTAGGGCACTGTTTGACGTTCCAACTTCCGGTCCAAAAAAGCAGATGAATATCAGCAACAGTGTAGAGGGTTTCAAAGGCACCGGTGTCGACATTGAACGACTCGTGGCACACAGCCCTTCCAAATGCAGCATCCGCGTGACGGCTGAAGCCCAGACGACGCCGTCGGGTTCGCTGACGGAGGGCAAGCGTCCAGTCAGCGATCCGGTCTGGCGCTGCAACGGCGGCTTCTTCGACAGGCGCCAGGGCGAGGTCGTGTGTCTCGCTACGCTGGACGACGGCGCGCGCTGCCCGTTCCGCACGCGCCGCCGATCGGCCACGAACCTGCACCGACACCTCCTGTCGCACCGCACGGACGCGATCGCGGCCTATAGAGCTTACCTCCGACTCACCGACGCCCAGCTGAGCGGCAACGTGCACGACGGATTTAAGATAGAGAGACTCGCGCTCTGGGGATGGCTGGCCCTCTACTTGGTGAGGAATGGGACAAAAATCCACTGGCATGTCCCCCCCCCCATCCTACCTAATTAGTGCCTCGGGTAAAGCGAAGGATAAAAGCTACTGGAGGATGAGTCGTAAGCCCCCTTCCCCACATAACAAATGTCCTTACAAGTGTGTTTGTGCACTCATTCGTTCAGGGCGATCCGACCGTGTCGCCGCTATCGAGTCCAATTTTCAAGCGGTTCTGCCTGCTGATGAACCGTGCGTACACCGTGCCTTCTGCTGAAGAACTGACTCTGCACGTCAGACGACGCGTAGTGCATCTGGAAGAGCAGATCTGGAGCCGGATCGGCTCGCAAGCGGTGACAATACATCTGGTGAAACGACGCCTCACTGCGAAAGATGCTGTGCTGTTGGAGTGCTGGATCTGCTGGCTGGAAGACTGGCGACGCTGCCAGCACTGCGTCGCGACGAAAGGCAGCAGTGAAGACAACTGGCTGGAGGATCTGACCAAGATGATCAATGCGCAACTCGAGCATACCGCTCCCCTGACGGTGGCAATTACGCAATCTGGATTTACGATCGAGGAACACAGTCGAACTGTCAGCTCTATGCAATACGTGCCGCTCGCAGCCCATCCTTTTAAATATTTATGACCTGTAGTATGTAAAATTATCCTACGTGCATAATATGCATGAAGAATTCCATTCGCCAATCATACCACCAAAGCTGCAAACGGCCCGCAGTGCAACAAACTGGTCTACATTTGTCCGAGAGACATTCTCCAAGAATTGATCGGCTCTCTTGTTTATGACCGGGAATTTGCATTGCTCAGACAGGAGCAGCTGCGCCGTGAGGACTATTCTCCGGACGACAGCCCAACAGAGACCCGAAAAGACCAAGCATTCGCACTGGCGCTGTCGACATATCAGACGCTTTCAGCTGACGAGCAAACGGAATCAGGAAAGCCGTCTGAAAACGATTTGGGTTGTGGAAGCGACTTTTTGAGAGCTGTTGAACCTGCGCTGAGCTTATTGGACGAGCGACGACGACCAACGACTTCAATAGGTTGTTTAATGCATAATAACAAAAAAACTAATGCAAATATTCTATAGAATATCACATTAGTTACACTGATCATCATTACTAGGCCAGCACTGCAAGTGTTGTCAACTTTGAGCACTGATTGTCCCTTGTTGAAACGACAATTTACATTTTGTTCGTTCAAATGTACGTCATTGTTGTATAAACTAACGTGTAGTGCCTTGTGCCTACAAACACATAATTAATAATCAGTGGCGTAGCCAAGGGGGGGGAAGGGGGAAGCTTCCCCCTCCGAAATCCTCCGAAGCTAAAATTTTTTAACTTGGTACCTTCTGTTGCAATATGCCAATATCGGCGTTTTTCTCAAATTCAATGCAAATAATGATCAAAACGACACTAAAGAGCCAAATTTTCGCCTGCGGCGCATTGTTTTGCATAAAAAAACCGTGAAAGTTCGTTAGGCTACTCTAAAAAATTTGCCTGCGGCGCTATTTTGAGCACGGAAATCGACTGTTTTGACAACACTAGACGCCCGTAGCGGC